>MJUU01042379.1:3978-19906 GCA_002080025.1 Modiolus philippinarum
TTTTTTTTTTTTTTTTGTTATGCACTGTTCCGTGTACAACATGGCAAGTGACTATGCTTTTCATCCATTGTAGAGGTTTCCTGTTAACCTTTTTTATTCTATCTATTTAAAAGATCTTAGCGCAAGATATCAACAATAATTCATCGCTTTTCAGCACAGTATGCATGGAATTGTGTATCGTGGGACTAATTTTAGTATAAAGAAATAACATATAAAGTAAGTGAGAACCGAATCGTCAGTCAAAAGAACGAACAAGCCATTGAAAACATTTGAAATACTAAGAAACAAGGACACCACTATGAACATTAATTCCATTAAGAAATACTTTGATCACAAAAACTTGAGATGTAATCTTTGCTCAAATAGAGCAATTTGAGTTTGTTACCGGACCAACTAACACCGACAGTGACAAAACCGGACTTTTCACTGGCACGCGTGGAGCAGATCATGCTAACCCTACCGGAGCATCTGATGATTCCTCAGTTTTATAGGGGCATCACACTGCTAGTGCTTTAGTTTTGTGGAGTTCTTGGTCATTATTTTTTATCTGTTTTGTTTTTTTTATACTGTCTCAATTCGTGTTGTCTGTGAATTGTGATTTTTGATTTATGATTTTAGAATTCCTCCTTTCTTCGTTCTTGCTTCGGTATTCGTATGCCGATGTATTAGAATAATCATTGTCTGCTCAACGAGTGGCAGCTGCCATACTAACAATGACAATTTTGCTTTCAGCATCTTCAAGGCATAGTCAGTTTAAACCAGTCTACTCTGGTTCTTTTGATAAATCAATGTCACGATTACTAATATCATACTTATATGCCCAAATCTTCCGATTTGGCATTTGCAACGATAATAACATTAACTTGGCGTAAAAATTTCTGACACTGTTAAGCACCTGATGTCACTCCCGGTTTTCATGGGAGTTCACACTATGAGTGCCTTAGTTCTTAATGTTATCTTTTTATTTCCGTACATTGTAGCTGTCTCACGTCCTTGTTTTGTCTTTGTTTTTATCTGTTACCGTTTCTGCCATGTCTTTGGACTTCGATTTTTGTAGTCATCGCTTCCCTTGTTCCTTCGGTATTCTACTGCCGTTGTTTCGCTACGCTCATTATTTCAAGCCTTATAATAACTTCACCATGAAGAACAAAATAAATCGTTGTTGAATTGAGTACTTTTACCTTGTTTTTTGTAGAGACTTTGTCTAATGAAGTGCGTTTACTCCAAATATTTTCCTTTCATAGTCTTTTTAAGACGCGATTTTGTCTCTCATGCTGTGTTGACTCCGTAAACATGAATCCTCGTACAAGAGATGTAATCTCTCTATATATTTTAGTTATGTCATACTTGTTAATGATAGAATTCCTTATCTGAATACATCATACTTAAAAAGTTTTGAAATTTTTATTTTCAAAATTCGTAATTTATTTGCAATTGAAGCATTGAGTGTTCTAAAATTGTTTATATTGTCAAGATTGAAGTACAAATTATCCATGATGCTGATTATGGTGTATCCATTATCATTTTTTCTTTAAGATTATTCTTGTTTAAAGACGTTATTTGATAAAACTTAAATTGTTTTGCTAGTTCATTTTTCATACTTGTCCTTGTCCTTTTTCCTCTTGAACTATGGATCTTGACAATTCTGTTCGTTAATTATCCCCTTTGAACATGGCTTTCAAGGAATAAAGGACTGAATTGAATATTTTGTCTCCATATGTTGCAAAAATGTCTTTAATAAGTATTTATAAAACATTAAAGACCTGTTATGAGCATTTCTTTTGTTATTCAAGACACTTTAATTCTTGTAAATGCCTTTGACTATTCCATCTTTCTTTTGTCTTTCCACTGATTCTCTCGATTTCGAAGCACTTTAACTGATAATTTACCTCAAATTATTTACTTACCCCGAATTATTTACCTCATTAATTTTAATGCATATTCATTCACATATATGCC
The DNA here is from genome assembly GCA_002080025.1 of Modiolus philippinarum. Lineage (NCBI taxonomy): Eukaryota > Metazoa > Mollusca > Bivalvia > Mytilida > Modiolidae > Modiolus > Modiolus philippinarum. Next base: position 5,938 of record MJUU01042379.1, read on the forward strand.
AACTTTGACCTTCTGTTATGTTTCACCTAAATATTAGATGAAGTTTAAGTTTCATTTTGGAAAAATTTCCCCGGTCCAAGGATCGAACCTGCTACCTTTCTGTAATATCAAGGTGATCAACTGTCGCGACTACTATCGCAAGTAATGAACAGATGTAAGAAAATATATTTAAAGTGACAACAGATCGATAACTCGGGTAATTTTTCAAATACAATCTAATTGGTATTTATATATAAAAGTAAACAAATAATTGACACAAGATCAATATAAAAGACAACTTTTCCGCATGTAGAACAAAAAATACATTATATTAACTATTTGATGGATATAGCCTTAATAAACTGATGAATATACATGAGTAGAAGATTCCATTTTGATGGCGGGATGTCAATATTCATTTTTTCACATATAAAATTCTGTATATTAAATAAATTGCACGGTATTTAAGTTAGTTAAAGTGTGTTTCAGAGTAATTAATTGAATTAAAGTGCTTCGTAAGAAAAGGGGTGGTTAAAATGCCTTCGCGCTGCGCGCTCAGGCATCTTGACCACCCCTTTTTCTTACAAAGCACTTTAAATCAAACATACTTCACTGAAGAGACATAAGTTGTCGAAATGCGCATATGCAGAATCAAAATTCACAGTAACTTCGGTATTGAGTTATCTATAACTAAAATCCACTTTTACTTTTAATTAGCTTTAAACAGTTTACTAACCCTTCAAAGATGCTTGTATCAATGGTAATAAAATAAAGAAAAACTTCATTATGTTACCAGCTAGATGTTTGAAATGAAAGAGAAAATTTAATATGTTGGATAAAACACACCGCAACTGCACAAATATAATTAATTTTAAAACATAATGATTTTTTGATCATTTTGTATGTTGTGTAATGTAGAAAAAACATGAAATACAAACATTTCCACATCTGGTATGAAATACATCATTTTTCCGACCGTTCTGAGAATAGGAATTAGAATTGTCAATATCAAAACACGTCAGCTGTCACTGTGCAAAAACAAAATTAAATGTAAACAGCAGTGACAGTCCTTACTTTTTGTGAAAAACAAAATATGACTACAAAATCATGCAAAAATGCTGAGATATACAAATGTTAACATTGTGTCAGCCAATCAGTTTAACTGCATGAACTGTGATAGATATTATTTGACTCATGAAAGCATTATTGTGACAGGCAACACCCTAAGTAGGATTAATACAGTCATTTTTGACCTAATACGATTTCAATGGGCGTTTGAAAATGTACATGTGAGACTGTATTCAGCTTTTTATCGTTGTGGCGAAACATTTTGTGTCCATCCAACCCTGTAAGCGTTGATATAAACCGTAGATGTATTAGCCATAGATAGAGCACTTCGGACAATCAAACGTACTATCACTGTTGCCGAAATTTTATCAAACACTTGACAAATTTCTGTTTCGGAGTGTCCTAGTGTGCACCTAATAATGAATTTTAGCACCCTCGACGTGAGTCTGACACTCTTTTAATCATTTCGGCAATAGTGTAATTTAGTGTAATTTAAAAGACACTGGTTCAGATTTCAAGAACAACAAGCCTCCTGGCAAATAAAATAGTAATGCCATGACGGGCAAAGTTTTGATTTCTCTAGGCATGCTTAATGGGTACAAATTGCGTCTCCCTAATTGCAGACCTTTTTCTGTTCTGTTACGAACGAGACTTCATGAAAAAACTCCAAAACGGAACCATACGAAACAGTGATAAAATTATTTCTGATTTCAATGATAACAGCAGGTATATTGATGATATCCTTACTACTGACAATCTCCATTTAATATTTTGTTGACATCAAGCACCCACAAAACTGAAATTAAATAAAGCTAGCAATGCCTCAAAATACTGCTCTTTTCTAGATTTAGCTATCATTATTGACTCCGGTAAAATAAACATATATCATAAAAGGGATGATTTTTATTTTACTATAACTAATTCCTTGACGGCGACATTCCTCTAGCTCCATCCTACGAGGTATATATTTTTCAAATAGTACGATTCGCACGCGTTTGTTCTACTCTTGATGATTTTGATAAACGTAACCTTTCTATCACAGCCAAACTTTTACAACAGGGTTACAGAATTCATAATTTGTTGAATACCTTTAGGAAAGTTTATAATAGATATGAACATTTGATATCTTAATATGGCGTTAATTACCGCTATATGGGTATTTCTAATCTTCGTTTTTACGGAACTGTTGTTTAAAAAATACCAAAAACTGATTAACGATCAAGGAAAGCTGGGACGTAAAAAAACTTACCGTATAGCGGGTAATTTTTTCGAGGTTCTTATTTTCGCTATATTTTCGAGGTTTCTGGAAGTGCGAAAATAAAAACTCGCGAAATTAAAGACAGTATATCTTTAATCATGTCTTTCCCTTACACAATTTTCTATTCGCAAAGATTGATGACCGCTAAAATTTAATACCCCTCTTTAGAGGCCAATCGCAAAAATTGGCAACCGCGAAAATTACTCGCTATATGGTATCTTCTTTACGTAAAAGGGGATATCAAAAATATACTTTGCTTGCATCCATGAAATTAGCTTTGAGATCTAGTGAACTGAAACTTTAACACACATACTGGCCTCTCACTGATTCAGCCGACGTCTACTGGAATATATGATGATTCTTGGCCAATCCTTTCGGGAAGTTTTTTCCATAGTGCGACAGTGTTTAACCAGCAGACAAGGCTCCTTGCGCTAGCCGGAAGTTTTGCGGCGAGCTCCCCTTGACCTATCTTTCAATATTTCGTTTAGTCATCCTCTCTGCTATCAAGATTCTGGTCATGGAGTTAGCAGTCTACCTGTTTTGGGTTTTATTCGTATGTTTATTTTACTTAAGATGAACAGGGCGGATAAATGGGAGGTTTTGGGTACCCATAAACCGGTTTAACCTTACCGCTGGCTTTTGCCAGTGCCGGTACGAAGTCAGGTTGTAACGAGTTCCCGTCGTTGTTTAAGTTTGTCTTTTGTCTTGATTGTGTTTTCCCTGTGTGGTTCCCTGGCAGATTGAGGCATGTAATTTTCACCATTGAAGATGTTTCCTGTTATCTCCTTTTTTTACATTTATGGATTGAATAGGCATTTTTCTTGTTTACGACTAAAAAATCACGAAACGATATCGAATGCATTGTACAAAACGTGTCACTCTTTCTTGTGTGTGTGTTTTCAAACTTGCCACATATTATCAAGGATATTTACAACCACTAATTGTTATCCTTTTCATTTCAAAGGAATGCATGTTCAATGTCAAACAGAAAACTGAAAATGTAGAATAAGCAAAAATATCAGTATGTAATAATGCCTCATATTACAAACCCTTATGCATTGACAATTACGAAAGATTCAACACAAAATCTACAAAGGACCTGAAGATGGAATTGAAAATACAAACAATGTACATCAACATAATACCCTATAATCAAGCTTAGTCCAGAAAACGTGTTAACCGCTACAACAATCAGCAAACGAATTTAAAAGATTCATTGAAAAGTTTTAATATTCGGACAAATACAAACGTTAAATGAAGTTTTGAACAATGCTATTATTTGGTGAATGAGTGAAAGCATAATGAGTGGACCAAAGCTGCTGAGAATATCGCAATTGCGAAAGATCAGTATTGAGTGTGTTTAAGTAACAGGAAATATGAGCGTGTACATGTTAATAATGTTTTACCTTTTTACCAAAAAACTGTCCCAAAAGCTGCTTAAATAAACAATGAAGGGATATGGGGTAAATGCAAATGAGACAAAATCTCTACAAATACATGGTAAAACACTGCAATGGAACAACGCTTTTATTGTCGTTCTTCATATTGAAGTCACAATGAGGCCTTCAACAATAAGCATTACTCATATCTCATAGCAAGTTCAAGACGGCCCCTAGCACCGGTTTGAGCGGTATTCATCGCTAATTGCTGAGCAACGCTACATCCATGTCTTTTTCTCCTTTGATCCATGGATGTGGGATCGTCAACAAACATAAACTTAACTGGCAAAGTGTTCTTACAATCGCTGTCATCATTTTCCCGACAAAAAGACTAGTAGAGGACGATCACAACATTTAAACAACTACAGGCTACTCATCGAGCCAATTGTAAGAAAACTTGGCATAATAAAATTACGAGACGTGGGCATTAGTCAGGGATTTGTTCAACCTTTGTTAATTTCATCCCTCAAGAAATTCTATGGGCGTCACCATAGCATCATTGAAAGATATGACGTGTCAGTATCCCAAACGAAAGTGGACATTTTCAGCTAGATTCACGTCTTCCCGGATTTGACTACCGACTTTGACATTTTCCCAGATTGAATCACTCATAGTGTGACGGTTGCTGTTAACAGAGCAGGACATGCTTACCCTTCCGGAGCACCTGATGTCACTCTCAGTTTCACTGGAGTTCACACTGTGAGTGCCTTTGTCCTAAATGTTGTGATTTCTGTTTCTGTGCTTTGTGTCTGTCTTGCGTCGTTGTTTTTGTTTCTAGCGTCATTGTTCTCTGTGTTCTCGTTTTTGCTTTGTCTTTGGACTTCGATTTTTGTGAATTTCACTCCTTTGTTCCTTCGGTATTCTACTGCCGTTGTTTCATTTGTCAAAGAAACTGTAAACCGGATGATTTGTGCCTTAATGTCGTGGTTGTCAAGATAAATTTTATTTTGCACAGTTTTTAGTTCGCAGTTGGCGGTTAGTCATTCAATTGTATTAAAATTTCTATGATAGTTTTATCATGTTTATTTTTGCGCTCCATTGCAAAGAGTGAAAATAGTGAGAATAAAGTTGCTGCGCAAATTGCACTCTTTACAGTAATCAAATAACCAAAACTGAATCATTGGATATCTTTAATTTACTCTAATCATTCCTGTTGCGCTCATACAGCTTTATTTCTGAAATGAAAATAAAAACATATTTATACTGGTTATAAATTGGTGTTAATTCTACTGACTTCATTATAATTTTGGTTGAAACTTTGTTGAGAATCTTATGTTATCTGAAAGTATTCATAACCATTCCTACAAAATTGTTGATTCATTTTTGACATTTATTTAACTTCTATATAAATTCAACAAAAAGTTAAGGATCACGGTTCTCATTTCATTACAAATTACGAATGTACAACGTTTATCAACACAATTTGACCTTATGAAATCATACACTACCAAATCAGTCTGAAACACTGTGTCTGTCATTTTTTTGAGGTAATGGATTACAAACTTGAAAAAAAGTCAATGGTGTAAGTCTGTAAATCTTGTCGTGTCTTCTCAAACACCTTAAAATACCAAAATTTCATTTTCTACCCCAACAATTAACCCTTCTTGCAATCAAATCAAATTTAAATTCGTTTTTTATTCGTGTTCTTCATGTGTAGTTCTTTGGTAGATTGTGGCATGTAATTATAATTTGCAACCATTGTGGGTGTTTCCTGTTATCCATTGTTTACATTTGGATCCATTGTTTTAAACAGATATTACTGTAAACTTTTGTTGCCAGGTTTACTTTTTAGGTAATTGTCATAATAATAAATTGCATAGAAATAATGGGTTTGAAATTGCCAGAACACTTTGTTACATGAATTTACCTTCAATTCCTCACACAAATCTGGTCCACATACTTCAATGATAGTTGCTTCACTTAAAACTTTGGATTTATAAAACGTCTTTTCCGTATTACCTTTCAAAAATATCATTTCACAACGTAAGAACGGAAATAATCATTAGTTTAAATGAATAAGGGCTAAGGATTAAAATGTCTGTAGTTGTATATGTTTAAAACAATGTTATGCACTTATTTTGGGTTGTTCCTTGCTACGATTTACATTACATACCATTTCTCACATGAAAGGTGATTTAAGAAATAAAAAACAGTAGCCATATATTTATATTATTTTTACCACGGGTTGGCAGTTTATTGCGAGTATTTTACTCTTAGCGATTAGCGAATGACAAAATATCACCAGAAAGCGCCAGCCTGAAAAAAATAAATATATGGCTACTATTAATTATGTCGATTCTAATAAGACTCTTACAAGGTTCAAATTAGTATGATTCTTCCTAGAACATAAAGATAAATCACAGTGTTGTGCCGCAAGTTGGTCTGTGACGTTGCAAAAACTTATGTAAAATGTTCTATGACGTTTTTGAAAGTACAGCCATCTGTTTATGACGTCACACATAAGTGTATATTTTACCATGGGTTTGGATACAAAGCGTTTGCAGGCCGTCATATTAGAAGCAGGTATAGAGAAAGACGCTTACATTGTCGACACATCAAGGAGTTCTAACGGACATGTACATCTAAATTTGATACTGTTTGAATAAATTATGAAACTGGAATGTCGGTATAAGACGCTTTCTTGAATCTTTATCTTTTCACGAGGGCAACTCACATAACTCGATACCTACAACAGCAAAAACTTAGATCAAGTCGGCAACCACGTTATAACCATTTTTTTTCTTTATTTTGTGTTTTTAAATAAATCAAATACACAAATAACCTCGGCTGTAAATGTTTCTCCCGTATAAGAACGGTAAACGAAGATACAAGTACATTGTTATATGTAGAGAACAAGCATGTTCTGTTACAAACGACTCCGAATCCGAGAAAAAATAAACAAAGAAAAAAATGATTAAAATGTTAAAATTTCTGAACAACATTATTTTGGAGGACTTGTTTTTCAACAAACTATCGGAATAAAAATGGATATTATCTGTGCACTTTTAATAGCTGATCTGTATCTCCACCCATATGAGGCTGAATTCATCAAAAGACGTCCTCAAAATAAATATTAAAAAATCTGTTAATTTCAGCTTTCGTTATATAGATGATATTTTGCCATTTAACAACCCTCGCTTTGGTGATTTTATTCATCTTATGTGTCAAAAAAGCTCGAAATTAAGGATACTACAGACACTTTCACACCTGCCTCATCCTTTGACCTCCATCTTTAAATTGACAACAAAGGTACAATTAAAACTAGGATGGTTGACAAATGCAACAATGTCTCCTCGCCATTGATAAATTTCTCTTGCTTGGTTTGCACAAACAAAGGAATATTATCACAAGGGAATATTAACATAATGTGAAGTCATGACTACAGAAGTTTTTCGGTCGACATCACCGCTGTAGGATATATGTTGGCCGCTATAAGATATATGTTGGCCGCTATAGGATATATGTTTCCAAGATAATTACAGATTACCCCCTTTACAGTTTCATTTGCTTTTTATTTTACTGGATTTGACGCTACTACCGGAATTGGGATATTCAAAACAGACATGAAACAGATGCTTATAAAAATCAAATGAATCTCTCACCCATGATTTTTTATTATGGCTGTGTTGTTCATATGTGTATATGTGTCCTCATTTTCTTTTCCTATGCTGTACTCATGGAATATCTTTGTTTCCTGGTGTTTCCATCAAATGTTTCCATTGTACTTGAATTATGTTTTTAGACAGATGGTTCAGTTCTCGCATACCATACAAATATACTTAGGATTTTACTGCAATCCGTCTGACAATTACACGGATTTACGTTAAATCCTTTAAGAGTGACATCGTGTATATATCTCTTTCTATTCTGATAAACAGATTTAATTACAAAATTCTGTCCTCAGTGACATATGAACACTCATATTAATGACTCTGTTGACCCCATTCCTTGTTTTTTGTGTAAAGCGTCATTTTAAGAAAGTTGGAACAAGATTATTTTCAATGAAATATTTAGGCTACAGTAAGATATTGATTCATTAATATTAGTTTTAGTAAACTTTTTTTTAATTGATGAAATACTTTAGATGTTAACTATCTTTCATACAAAAACTCCTGGTATCTGGATTGGTTTAAGGAGCCTTATGTACAGAGCTGACCGGATGAGTCTTAATGTTATGTAAGAGAACTACCCTGTCTTTTCGGGCAGTCAGGGCATAATATTCAAAAACTCGCCGCACACCATTGAACACAACTTGTGTGAAGAAATGACACTTTCAATACAGTATAAAAACCAATTTCCATTGCTCGATAAAAGGGTAAAATTACTAGTTACAATGTAGTCGTATAGAAGCATCCATACCAATTTTTGTATTTTTCTAGCGGCTTACAAAAATAGTTTAAGCGGTTGTCCGTTCTACTTTTATTGCCTTTTTATTATTTTTTAGTTCATTATCATGTACTCGTCCTGCTATAGCCGAAATACTGTTAACTGGATATTAAACACTATCGACTGAATCAATCCAAATTGAAAGCATCAAATACTTACTTGGTTCATAATAATCTGAGAGTTGAACCGGGACAGACATGTGACGTGCAACAAGCTCAGTTCTAGTCATGTCTATTTCAACACACATTCTTTCTCGAGTTATCTAGGGAAAAAGTTCAAATGTATGTCAAATGACAGATGTGCAACATGTGTAAGTGGATGGGCATGACACAACGCTATTGTTGCACTGAAAGCAAATATCAAGACTTCAATAGATGAAGAGCAACAATAAATGCGTTGTTCCTTTGCTTAATCTTACCGTGTATATGTAGAGACTTTGTCTCATGTGCATTTACTACATATCCTTTCATTCACAATTCATTTTAAAATTTTACGTTGGTCGTCGAGATATATATATAAAAGTACTCCGGGTTTGAAGAAATTACGCTTTATTATGACTTGGAAGAACTGTTTGCTTATGATGTAATAAAATGATAATAGCCGGATAGAAAAAAAAATATTTAAGATACAATCAATACCCAAGTTGCATGATAAACAGTAAATTTTGTTATGCTGTACGCGTGTCTCAGCAGCATTAAAATCAAACAATATGGAAACCCATAATTCAAAAGTAGTCAAAAAAGAAGTAATCATTACAAAAATTTGTTAAAAATTGATACTTTTTTAAGGGATTAAAATTTGATAAACACTGTCACTTTCTATAAAAATGTAAGACCAGGCTGACTCTTGGGTTGGTGAATACCCTCCTGGACCTCCGGTGCACTAGCAGTGGTATTGGCCAAATGGTTCCAAAATACAAGCAATACCCAAGTTGCATAAGAAAGTGATTCATTCATTTTTCCATAAATCGGGAAACGTTTTTGCACCGTAATTTTTGTGAAATGAAGCAACTCTTAATAGCAGTTAAGGGAACAAATAAGGATATTATTTTATAGGAATTACAATTTCAGACAATATTCATGTAATTCAACGTATTAATACTTTATGGTACATTATGAGATGTAAAGAAGATTGTCATTACCATTTAAACAAAAGTGTCAAAAAGCAATGAGGTGCCAGGTGTAAATACCAAGATAGAAAAAACCCGAAACAACGGCAGTAAAATACAAGAGGAACAAGGGAAGTGATGATTACAAATTTAAGTCCAAAGGAATTGCAAAAACCGGCAACATAAGAAAAAAACAAACACAAAAGAAGGACGTGAGACAACCACAATGCATGGAAATAAAAAACGACATTAAGAACTAAAGCACTCATACTGTGAACTCCAATGGAAACCGATAGCGATTACTTTGACTGAAAAACGAAAAAATTAGCAATTTATGAAAAATGGAAATTCTAAGTAATCTTTGTTTTTAGATTTTATTTTTCCACTCTTTTTTTTCACTTTCGTATTTCATTTTTATTTACTTTATTTTTACCCTGTTATAAAACATTTAAAATGGCGACTTACCTTATCAAAATAAAGGTCCACCTTCCGAAAATGTCTTTCAATTTTCTTAAACAGCCCACCAGCTTTATCTATATTCAACGATCCTAAGACAGCTTGCAAGCCAGTTGGCTCGTAAACTTCAAGATATCCCATAGTACTGTTACCTTCCCTCAGCCATCTTTCATAAAAAATCCAAATACCATTACAAATTGATTAACGATAATGAATGAGATAATACCGAAGTTGCTGTTAATTTTGATTCGGCATATGCGCTTTTGACAACTCATGTCTCTTCATTGCAGATAAAATCATAATATTGGAAATCCATATACCGAAATAAGTGTCAAGACTGATAGATAACAAAACTTTGTAAAATTTAGATATTGCAAGTTTCCCGATAAAATCAGTTTTCGGGCGAGCACCGAAGTACTGGCTACTGGATTTGTGAATGCCTTTGGGGACTAACAGTCCACCAGTAGAGGCATCGGCGCAGTGGTAATAAATGACATAATACAGAGGTTGCTGTTAATTTAGATTCTGCATATGCGCATTTCGACAAAATAGAACAGTTGCGAAATTTCTTGTTAAAAGAAAAAGCACGTTGTCGTTCCTATGTTTCAATTGTGGTCATCTAAATATTTGATTTTATTGGAACTATGAAGACATAAGTAGTCGAAATAGGCATCTACAGAACTAAAATTTACTGCTATTTCAGTTTTATTTGTTCTACTAATAAAACGTATTGAGTAGATTCAACCGAAATCTTGAGAAGACATTATCAGTTTTGCCCATTTTGTATTTAACTGTTGAGTTTACAGAATACTTTTTTATTCCCTGTCTTACAACAAATTTTATTTGAAACGTAAAATTATAATATTGTGATATCAGCTGTTGGCACAGTTTACAGTGACCTGTCATTATGGTTTGAGAATGTGTCTTCCTTTTTTTTCGTAAAGAAAAGTGATTATTTTATTGTTTTGATATTAGCTTTCTTGTAAAGTAAGTGAGAACCGAACCATCAGTCAACACAAATATGAATCTAGCACCGTTGAAAAGGTAAGATCAAGAAATCTCAGACAACCAAAGGTAAGATTTCAATATTTCTTTCACGAGGCTTGCCGAGTCAGAGAACCATTGAGATCTTACCCGAGGGTGTCAGGGATTTCTAAATCTTGCATTTTGTTCGATGCCGTCATGTTGTGCTGACCATCCGCCATTACTAAGCAACTTACCATGACGTCAATGACGTCATAGTATGCACGAGGCTGTCTCACATGGGGTGGTGTGAGACAGAAAAGTCTCACACCGCTAAAAATATGAATTGACCTGTCTCAAAAGTGAGAACGAACAATCCATGTACAAAGACACTAACACTAAAAAACAAGGACACCACTTGAGTACGGGACAAAAAGGAAAAATGAAGACACTCATACAGGTGAACAAACCAGACCCGGCCAATAAAAACCATGGTTGAGATCAGGTGTACCGGAAGAGTAAGCATCTCCTGCTTCTTATAAGACATCCGCCGTGTTAAACATGTTAACTCCGGTAGTAACGTCAAATCCTATAGAGGAAAAACAAACTTTAGTTGTTAAGTTGTAGAGTGAAAGATACGTTGTCATCTTGGTATCGGTATCAAAGTTGGTGAGAATAACAGTTATCTCACTTATATTTACTGGGAGCCTAAGCTTCACAAGAATCCCTACAAACACAGATTCATTGCAGGATCCGCCAGATGCACCACTAAGCCATTATCCAAACTCCTTACCACTTTACTGACTGCAGTTAGAGATGGTACAGTCTCGCATACTGCAATAGCATTCAAACTTTTGATTTTTCTACCTTTTATACAACTCTTCCCCATAATAAACTTAAAACTGTAATTTTTCCGATCGGATACATCAATGTTTCTGTACCAAAAACGGAGAGTGCAGGTATTCCTATCTGGTAATAGGAAATGATAAAACATAGTTTGTAAAAGAACCACACTGAGTCAAACAAGAAATACAGTGAAAATGACGTGATTAAGATGCTTGAATTTTTGATCGACAACATTTTTGTTGAATGTGGAGGCCGTGTTTTTCAACAGACAATAGGGATTCCTATGGGAACAAATTGTGCGCCACTTTTAGCTGACCTTTTCCTTTTTTCGTATTAAGTTTTTACAAGGGCTGATACAACAGAAACAAAAACAACTAGCCTAGACTTTTAATTTCAGCTTCAGATATATAGACGATGTACCTTCTCTTAATAACCCAAGATTTAAAGAATATTTACATCGTATCTACCCAAATGAACTTGAAATTAAAGAGACAACCGATACACCCGATTCTGCTTCATACTTTGACCTTTTGTTATACATTGATGAACATGGACGTCTGAAATCTAGATTATACGACAAACGTGATGATTTTGACTTTCCAGTTGTGAACTTTCCCTTTCTCTGCAGCAATATACCTGCATCCCCAGCATATGGAGTATATATTTCACAATTAATTCGTTACTGTAGAGCGTGCAGTACATACAGTGACTTTGTGGAAAGAACAAAAGCACTGTCAAAAAAACTGCTGAGTCAGGGATATGTTCAGGCTTTGTTACTTTCGTCTCTTCAGAAATTCTATGGCCGTCACCACGACATCATAGATAGATATGAAATGTCAGTGTCACAAACAAAAACTGACATTTTCAGCTAGATTCGCGTCTTCCCGGATTTGACATTACCGGTTTTGACTTTACCCTGGATTGACCCACTGACAGTGTGACGGGTACTGTGCATGAGGCAGGACATCCTTACCCTTCCGGAGCACCTGATGTCACTTTTGTTTATTGAGAGTTCACACTGTTAGTGTCTTAGTTTTTTGTGTTGTATATGTAATGTTCGTGTGTTTTGTGGGCATGTGGTGTCTTGAGTCTTCCGTCTTTTGGTGCTCTTGCTTTTGCCTTGTCTCTGGACTTTGATTTGTGTAATTTTGTGCTTTGTTCCTTCGGTATTTTACTGCCGTTGTCTTGGAAACAGATATCCCATAACGATTCACAAGATCGTGACCAGATATAAAATATTTGTCATCTGTAAAATTAACAGCAAAGTCCAAACGGGCTAAAATGTTAACGACTTCCCTTATACTGAATAATTTTGTCATTTCCTACCAATATTTCAATTGAATTTATTTAATATTTTAGAAAACTGATATAGAATGATATCTAAGATATAGAAAGTAACTAAAAAAGAAAACAATTAGAATCTTCACAGAGATAGGTGTATCATATCTACCAAACATGATAGTCCTGAAATAGGGCAAATCAAGGTCATTAACATTATACCGAAGTTTCAATTAATTTTGAGACAAATTATGTCTCTTCAGTGCAGATAAAATCATAATATTGGAAATCAATATACCCAAATATGTGTAAAGACTGGTAGAGAACATATTATAAATAAGATTTATATAAAAAAGCCAAAATAAGCTAAGGACAAGGCTTTGCAAGAATGAGATACTCCGAAGTTTTGAACAGAATTATGTAAATCTAGATATTGCAAGTTTTCAGATAAAATTAGTTTTCGAACAGGCACCGAAGTACTGGCTACTAGGTTGGTATACACATTCGGGATCTAACAGCGCAGGGTGGTTAAGTAGAAAAATATCTAATTTTTAGTGATCGCATTGCAATCTTATAATGGGAAGTAACTCTTTGGGTCATAAATATTCATGAGGAAAATGGCGACCAACTTTCGTCTGTTGCTTGCTGGAAATTTGTGTCACCATCGTTGTCATGGTACGATTCCATGCTTCATTTTATTTCAGTATGATGAATTGGTATATAAAGTAGTTATCTCTATCAAATTTATGTTCTCAAAACATCAGATGTACACAGGTTTCACGAAATTAAGATAATATCAGTCATGGTTGAGGGCGCGGCTTAATTTCCTTATTTGGAAGGAAATCCCGAAACATCGTCTCTCAGAAGCTTGAAAATTTTTCATTGTACCTGTCGTGTTTTACAAGAAGAGTCAGATGGTAAGTCGTATGAAAAATGTATAGTGTCACCGATCTTAGAGGGAAAATTCCTTTCACTACACGTGTAGCATGATATTCATGACAGTGGTTGTTAGAATCAAGGTACAAATCGATAAATTCAATGTTCAACTTCATGAAACATTGATCAACATGTGTGAGACCCCTTCGTCCTCGAGAAAATTCTCTAGCCATTAACCATGTCGACAAAAGGTATATAGTAGGCCTAGGTTACAGGACAAGGCTGTTCGAAGTTAATGAGACAAAGCACAGT
>MJUU01042379.1:27857-62989 GCA_002080025.1 Modiolus philippinarum
TTTCAGATTCGCATTTACCAGCGCGACCAAATTGACAACAATAGAGTTTCTTGGTGGTTCACACTGGTTCTTAGAATGATTTATTTGATCAGTCTGTAGGTTGATATTTGAGCAACTATTGCAAACTCATTTGTGGACGATGTTGAATCGATCTGAGATTTTGTTAGCTTCATTTGGAATGTGTTGAACACATTTCTACAAATTTTCAGCAAACTTTTGATGTTCAGAATTGCATTTCTTTAATTTCTGTAGTTTTAACCCCAAAAAGCAAAATATTGCAATTTGTGACTAAGTTCAACTCTAAACACCGTCTCAGCAAAATATTGGAACTGTTTTGTTAGTATGATAGCAACTTTTTGAAGCTTTGACTTTGACCAGCTGATCAGAATTTGATACTGTGATAAATTTTGAAGAGTTGACTAAAATGGAATGGAGACGAAAACTTAAGCAGACAAAAAGCATTCTTATATCTCGACATAAAAATGTTATGTCTGAATATCAGATGTTGCGTTTTCATTGTCACTCAGTATATTTTGAACTAAAGAAACATTTCTAACAATTTGAATTCAAGTGAATGTCAACTTATTATACCCCATTATAAGCAAGGGCTTATTGTAAAGGAACATTTCCATAGCATAACTTCATGTTACCTTGTTCATACATTTCCACTAACCTTTTAAAAACTAAAATCCTCTGGGGTAAGGATGACAGACTTTGGTTTTGGAGTCAGATAATTTAATGCCGAAGTCATATGCCCTTACATAATTTTTCTGAGGTAAGGAAGACAGCCCTTGATTTTGGAGTCAGATTATCAAAAGCCAATGTCACATGCACTTACATAAACCTTCAGAGGTAAGGAAGACAGCGATTGATTTTGGAGTCAGATAATTAAAGGCCAAAGTCATATGCACTTACATTAACTTTCTGAGGTGAGGAAAACAGTCCTTGATTTTGGAGGCAGATAATTAAAGGCCAAAGTCACATGCACTTACATAAACGTTCTGAACTAAGGATGACACCCCTTGATTTAGGAGTCTGTTTATTAAATGCCAAAATCACATACACTTGCATAAACCTTCTGAGGTAATGATGATACCCTTCGATTTTGGAGGCAGATAATTAAAGGCCAAATCTAAATGCACTGGCATAAACCTTCTGAAATAAGGATGACACCCCTTGATCTTGGAGTCAGATAATTAAAAGGTCAAAGTTACATGCCCTTACATAAACCTTCCAAGGTAAGGAAAACAGCACTAATTTTGGAGTCAGATAATTAAAGGCCAAAGTCACATGCGCTTACATTAACCTTCTGAGGTAATGATGACACCCCTTGCTTTTAGAGCCAGATAATTTAAAGCCAAAGTCACACGCACTTACATAAACCTTTTGAAGTAAGCATGACAGCCCTTGATTTTGGAGTCAGATAATGAAAGGCCAAAGTGACATGAACTTACATATATCGGACATGAAAGCCTTTCAAGAAGCAAATGACTAGATACCGAAGATACTGTGAATTTGAATTCTGCATATGCGCATTTCGACAACTTATGTCTCTTCAGTGCAGATAAAATCTAAACGTTTGGAAGACCATAAATTCAAAAAGAACAAATAAAGGGATATGGAGTTGATGTACATTGGACAAAATCCTTATGAATACATGGTAAGATTAAGCAAATTGAACATCGCTTTTATTGTTGTTCTTCAAGTTGAAGTCACCATGCGGCCTTCAACAAAGAGCAAACACTCTTACTTCATAGTAAGTTCAAGACTGCCCCTATCCCCAGTTTAAGCAGAATTTACTAGCTAAGTGTTGAACAACGCCACATCCATCCGCTGTTTTACATCATTTTTGTCATGGGTTGTCAACAAGCATAACATATCGGCCAACGAACTGTCTCAAACACTATCATCCGTTGCCCGAAAAAGGGAACAAATGACAATTCAACATATAAAGGATCACAAGGAACTAATCGAGTTGTGTATAAGTTATTTTATAAACCAGCTTCATGTCATGATCTGTCTGACCACGATTATCAAAATAATGATAACATCGATTCAAAAATCATCAAAAACGTTGAACAGTTTATCTTTATGCCAAAAAAAAAAAACATCAAAGGATTCATAAGGGCTTTGGGTATCGACTGAACTTTGCACAATGCAGAAAACCTTATTTTCAAAATGAAAAAAGCAGCAGTATCATCTTATAAACTTAGTACTAGATTCCCTGCCTTAGAGATCTTTGAACAACTGTCAATGGTTTCCAACCAATTATAGTTAGAATTGATGCATTTTTATATTGCACAAATACATTTATAATAATAATCAAGATATTACCTGGAACACGCAAAACCCGGTACCAGTGGCATTTACAGACAGTTTACGAACAGTGTTTGGCACCTGAAATTAAATTTTTAAAAAGTAAATAGCCTTTATTGTATACAATTTAATATGCATCAGACATTTCCACAAACGTGATTATATGAACTTACAATGTACTGGTCTTAATTATTGTGTATGAAAACAATTATATTTCTTGGTACTGATAATTTACAACAAAGACAGAATACACAGATTTCCAGTTTTTCAATTCCGGAATGTTTTCGGTATTAGGAGGTCAACGAAACTTGAAATGCGTGTATACAAACATACATCTGCCGACTGTTGAATGAGTGAGTTGTTGTTGTGTACATCAAATGTTTTTCCTTCCCATTGATCGCCTTTCACAGATACTTTTAGGTCAAAGTTGGGTGAATACAATTTTTCTGCTAGTCCAGCCAACGCTTGCAGTGCTACAACAGTGTCCTGTTGAGAAAAGAAAGTATTATTTGTTTTTTTAAGGTAGATAGACAGTAATACTTATATCCATGAGATTTTGTTGTAAGTCGGCACAATTGAAGAACATATCCTTCTTACCCGAAATCTGTAATAAAAAGTATGGGTCACCATGCTTACTTTTTCGAGAATTGTGATAAAAGTTTGTTCATTTTAGCCATTTTTCACCTAAATTTATATAGAATGCATGGGGAAAATATGGAAAGACAATTTCTAGCTTAATAGAAATTAACTTTTTTATCCATAAGAATTTGATGTATTTTTGTGAAGAGATAGTTTACGATGTAATTTATGAGTTACAATAAAAAATATATATGTCACCATGCTTCAAACGGAGATATTTTACAAAGTTTCCGAATTAAACATTCTTTTCGGGAAAAGGGAGTTAATTCGCGGCAAGGTAAACGAAATATGACGTTTCATATCTGTCATTTTATTATGACGTCACAAAGGGAAAGCCGTCATATTACTGTTCCGGCCCGAAAATCCAACCTACCCCGAATCCGACTCTTTATTTTTGTAATGCGCGATTGAATTGCGCAGCGCAACAGTGTCTATCTACCTTAAATAAAGAACATGCATAAAAGAACAATTGGTGTATTACACAATAGAAATTAAATACACTTTAACTTCGGTATTTTGTTTGATATTAACTTTATAATTTTTATTGAAAACAATATATATGTTCTAGACCAAACTCATATTTGGACCGTACTCATACGGCACGGGCTTTATGAGTATCTCATATTGTCGGACAATACTCATACGGTCCGACTATATGCGTACGGTTCTAACTTATCCGTATACTCATACGGTCTGGATCAAGCCGGACTGTTTGAGTATGATGACCGTGAAGGTATCACAAGAAATTTTTTTAAAAAATCCAATTCATCTTAAAGAAATATATGTAACACATTTACCGGAAGCCAATATTGAAAAGCACAATAATGTTCAAATAGATGAGCAACATCAATCGAAGATCGGAATGGGAACGTCCTATCCGTCTACATGGTGAAGAATTAGGAGGGCTTTTTATTTTTCTTCATGGTATTTCGTGCCATTTACTGCAAATATTGCGAATTTAATTTGAAGAGACCGAATCAATGTCAGGACATTATTTTATTTTCAGGGATGTAAATGTTTTTTCACAAAAGAAAACGTCTCATGAACATATTTGTTTGCAGTAACACATGATAAATCTATCTTTTTGGAAGGTACATATATATCTTAGTTCAATCAAACTGCTGACAAATCATTTAGGCGAACCTTTAAAATACTATCAAAATACGGCAGATTAACTTTGCCATGCTTCAAAGCATTTCCTATTTTTCTCCGCCAGAATTTTCATTTGATATAAACTGATTCGACAGTAAATCAGGAAGTTATCGAAATATGAATTAAATTTGTCTTTAGTTAGGACATTTTCAGTATTAATGATGAAAATACAGTTCAGGGTCAGTTTAAATAACATATTGAACATTTTGAACATTAATTTACATCTCTGCTTTTGTTCTGTTGGATAGTACTTTTTATTATATCTATGTATAAAGTATAGAAATGTATCTACTCAATAAAACATCATATTGCACAGTTGATCATGATAAATCATCATATTGCACACTAACCTTGATTGACTTTTACAGGCCACACCCCTTTTACACCCACAATAGAAATACCACTCCTCTTTTGTGTTGTCATCATTGACTTCAGCAATGTCAATCAAATATAATAAAACAATTATGGCACTTCTATACTCGATCAATATGGGGTTTAACGGAGCGCAAAAGATAATATTGAACTCGGGGTAAACCCTCGTTCAATATTACTTTATTGCTCCGTTAAACCCCATATTGATCTCGTGGAAGTGCCATAATTGTATAATATTCTGCTGAAGTGAAATATCCAGGTAAATCCTGCAATTTGATTGGTTACCTTGACAGAGGATATCAGGCCGTATCCCCATGGTAGCAAAATCACAATTTTTAAGCGCTTTTAATAGAATTATTATAGCACTTCTAGCAGAATATAAAAATTATTTGGGCTTCACGGGGGATACGGGTTCATATTCGTATTATCCGGAATCTTAGAAGTAAAAAATAACTAAATACCGAAGTTACTGTGAATTTATTTTCTGCATATGCGCATTTCGACAACTTATGTCTCTTCAGTGCAAATAAAATCTAAACGTTTGGAAGACCATAACCTCAAAAGTGTTTAAAAACTGATAGAGAACAAATAACCAATATTACCTAAATGTAAAGCCAAAATCAGCTAAGGACAGAGCTTTGCATGAGGGAGATACTCCTTAGTTTTCAACAAAATTTACAAAAATTTAGATATTGTAAGGTTCCAAATATAATCGGCTTTCGGGTCAGCACCGAAGTACTGACTACTGGGCTGGTGAATACCCTCGGGGACTAACAGTCCACCAGCAGTGGCATCGACCCAGTGGTAACAAATAACTAAATACCGAAGTTACTGTGAATTTACTGTAACAATTATCTAACTAAAAGGCTTCGCGTCTTGATTCTTCTTATTTTTTCAATGTTTTACAATACAAGAGAGATATGTATAAAAATATTCCTTTTCATTTACTTCTATAATATTATTTCTAACGTGAAAAAAATATCGAATTATAATGAGATATCAAGAGTCCAGTTTATGTCACCTGAGTTGAAATAAATCCACCATTTGGATTTGTTTGCCTTTGTAACCATTTCAAGACGTTAAAACCATTAACAGTATCACCTCTTAAATTGTAAATAAGCAGAGCATATGATGTCAACTCTATATCTAGTGCTCTTGCATCAGTCAACGGTGGTTGCCATCCTCGCCAAGGCTGAATAATTTGAGCCTCTGTGTTCGGTATTGTCCAATATTTTTCATCACCTATAAAAACAGATACACATAGTTTCTTTTTCATAATTTGTTCACATATTTAAAATATTGTATAATTGCCAGAAGTTAGGATGAATAACAAAATACCGAAGTTACTGTAGATTTATTTTTAGCAGTATGGTCATTTCAACAACTTATAGATTTACATCTAAATTCACAGTAACTTCGGTATTTAGTTATATGTCACATCAGTGCAGATGAATAAAAAAAAGGGGGATCCAGAACTTCACAGTAACTTCGGTTTTTAGTAATATGTCACATTAGTGCAGATAAATAAAAAATAGGGAATCCAGAAATTCACAGTCAGTGCAGAGAAATCAAAAACATAGGAATTCCAGAATCGAAAGGTGTACACCGGATGAAACGTTTAATGTTCAACAAAATATTCTTAAAACCTGATTTTCATGATCGTTTACTCATCTATTTAAATTACAAAAATAAATGACTTTTAAAATAAACGTCCATTATCATGTTTGCGTGGCGAATTCCTGAAACTCTGAAAAATCACTCAATTAAGGTATTGTCAAGAATCTTTCATGTTTTGTGTTTTTTATATTATTTTCTTTTATTGTGAAATACATGACGACTCGTTACAAAACCCTTCAGGAAGTTTTTAGTTTGATTTTTCTTCCGTAGTGCGGCAGTGTTTTACCAGCAGACTAGGTTCCTTGAGCTAGCCGGCATTTAGCGGCGAGCACTCTTTGACCCATCTTTCTAAACTACGTATTTTCAAGATTGTGGTTATGGAGTAGTCTACCTGTATTGAGTTTTATTCGTACGTTTATTATACTATAGGGAAACGGGATAGAGAAAGGGGAGTTTTGAGTACCCATAAACCAGTGTAACCCTACTGCTGGCTTTAAGTAGTGCCGGTACCATGTCTGGCTATCCCGAGTTCCTATCGTTATTTACATTTGTCTCTTGTCTTTCATTTGTGTTTTTCTAGTACAGTTCGCTTGTGAATTGTGGCATGTGATTGTAGTTTTCAGCCATTGCAAGTGTTAACTGTTATATATTTGCAATTTTTAACTGTACATCCCGGGTCGAGAGTGTGTTGGTCATTGGCTTGTCCTTGTCTTCTTATAAGATTTTGGTTTCTTGATATTCGGGTTGTTTGATGTGGTTAGTTTCCGCTGGTTTGTTCACTTTTTACTCTTTTGGGCCATTTAGGGCTTGCTATATGGTATGATGTTCCTAACCTGTGTTAAAGACCGTACGATGACCCCTAGATGCTTTTTGGGGTAGTTTTAACATGGAGATAGGATGTTGTCTCCTTAACATTTACTCCATTTCTTTTCTTTTTCATAAAATCTCTTACTTATCAAAACTTTATATCACCTTTTAGTGTGTAACTTAATTAAACCTAAACATGCGATACCGCTTTTGAAGAAAACAATGGATATAAAATGGATATAAAAGTATTTCTGAATCAGTGAAATTAAGACAGTTTTTATTTGGGTTTAAACAAATTTTGAATTACCATTTTAACAATACCAAACAGAAGACGTTTTCCGATCAAGAGCAAAAACAAAAAAAAAAAAACATGTTTGTTATTTTGCATGGTATTAACAGTAACTCAACTCAAGATAGGACAGAAATTTTGCCTCAGTCAAAGAATTAGTCTTAAAATATTTAATATGATTTATAATGCGTTCTACATAAAAATACGTTTCAACAAAAAGACATACAAGTGATATTTATGACCATCTTTGGTACATGTAAACATGTGAACAGGGCAAATATAATCTAACAGATTGTCAAAACTACATTTTTGCTAACCCTTTTATGTAGCATTAAAATCTCAATAAATAGGCTTGCGACTGTAAAGAAAGTGAAATAACTGCATTTATTCTGATACTATATGAATAGATTATAATGTTTGATTATCGTTGATACACCTTAAAAATCTATATAAGCTAGGTGAATACAACAATGACAACTGAGGTCTCAAATGTACCTGAAATTATCACAACTGCATAGGTTCTGTTTATGCTAGGGTACCATAGATGTGGTAGGAACAAACAAAGACGAGATGCCATGAATCTGTTTATTTGTTTCTGTTGTTCTTCATAATTTGGATGATATTTTGTACATCTACAATTAGCGTATGTATACAACAAAGAAAGCTTAAGCCAAAAACTCTGTTATTAAAGACCATCTTTCCAACATTGCAATAGTTTACCTTTAACAATTGCTTTCTGTTCCATTACTTGTAAAATATCTGTCACAGAAGAATGGTTTGCAAGTGTCAATGCGTATAATACAATTCCTAGTTCGTACAAGTTTTTCAGTGATGCAGGAGCTCCGTCGGCAAGGTAACGTATAGATAAGTCTATAGCTTTATTAACTGTATCTCTTTCCTACAAAACCAGACATATAATTGTAAACATCATCATATCTATTCCATATTTGTTGGATTTTTTATCTTGAGAATTTGACATTTTAATTAGGTCACGCCTATTATGTTTTGTTGCCCTTAAAAATTTCGCCGAGCCAGCAATATGATATTTTAAATTTTTTTAATCGATTATTTTGAGGCGTGCACCAAGACACAGAGGCGAGGGAGTACTTTATATATATATATTTTTTTTTGTTTTTTTTTAAATTTTTTTTTTCAGATAACAAATAAGATATATAGAATTGATTCAACTTGTTATCATCTCATATTAACTTTTAAACGATGCCATTTCTCTCAGATACATTTTCATTGTAATTCTGTCTTACTTATATTCTCACAAATATATTTGGAACCTTTTTCCATTTCTCATATCTTTCTATATGATTTTGCTTATAATCGAATAAAAATGTCTGTGCCATATTAATTGCTCATACATGTTTTACCAATGAATGAGAACAATCATGAGAACAGACATGACCTTAAATTACATATACTGCTAAATGAAACCAAAGCAGTTATCTTCAAGAAGAAGTTACTTCTCTATTTTAGTGAGTTTGCCTTCTCTATCATTACTAACCTACTAATTGAAAAAATGACAAAAATACTTCAGTCCTAGTCAATTTCAGTATATGCCTATTTTGACAATTTATATAACTTTAGCGCCCAGATAAAATCAAAACATATTGTTAAGAGGCCGAGCAAAACAGAAATTTATACAATCTATAGAGCAACAACCAACCAAGCTTAAGGCATACATAAAACACTAACTAAAGGTTAATCAATGCATGAGTGCATGGGATATTGTAACATTTAAGCTAAGGTTTTTTTTTTAGATAGGCCATCATATTACCGTCCAACTGCGCTAGAGATAACTTCATGGACTACCAGTATACCATGCAGAGGCATTATCCCAGCTTGCTGCAAAGATGGGTACTAAGCTCAAACTGGGATCTTGTTGAAAATTGAACAATCAGACTGACTTGATCTGGAGAAATTTTTCTAATGACTATGGACAGCATGCACAGTGAATCAGACTTTTCATAAACTGCCTGACTTGAAGGGCGAAACTTCAATAGGTGTGCTAAAGTAACTGAGAATCGAACCGTCAATCCAATACGAAGAATGACAACATCGGAAACAACAAAGAAACAAAGACACAGCATGAGTAAATCAGTAAACAGGGCCGACCGTCAGGTAAAACACTGACATCTGATCCTTTTTACTGCAGTAAGTCCTGTGAAATTATCTTTGGAATGGTAACTTTTTTTCTTATTTGCCTGACCAGATGTCTGGACTTTTCGATATGTCTGGCGAGGATCAGAGTGCAAACACCACCTAATTTGCATATATGCAGAACAAGTAAAATAATTATGGTGCCTAGGTACAAGACAGACAGCAGCATGCACAAACTGTCCCCAAAAGGGATCAAATTTTAGGTCAAATAATGAAAGGTAAATTTATTGGTGAGCTGTCCAAGCAACCTATTCGGTCACTGACCTTCGTCAGCAGCATGCACAAACTGTCCCCAAAAAGGATGAAATTGTAGGTCAAATAATGAAAGGTAAATTTATTTGTGAGCTGTCCAAGCAACCTATTTGGTCACTGACCTTCATCATAATTTATAAAACAGTTGATCATTTTAATACAGGTATACTTTGATTGTTTGTGGTTATTCTTGCTGAAAAGGCGCATTGATTTGCAAAAGAAATATTGTCTATTGTCTACTTTGAAAAATCTTGGAGAAATTCAGAATGCTGGACAAAATGCTGGACAAAATCAGCATACAAGCCCATGCTGTGATAAGTATATTTGTTTATTACAGGTGCAAGACATCTTTACTATGAAAAGGTTAGATTTACATTAGTATCTTGAAAATAAGTGTGTTCCGTTTTTTTCTATTTTTTCATTTCTTTTTTTTCAAAGGGCAAAGATGTAATGGAACAGAGCGGTAGGCGTCATGACACAATCTGGAAGTTAATCATTTTCAATATTTAAGAGATGATAGGCAAGAAATTGCATAGAAATCTTGTAAGTTGTAAAAGTTGATATTGAAGACGTTGAATCTACCTCACTACTCGATTGAAGAAAAGTTGTTATTCTTTTGGCGTAAAAAATCACTGCGAAATGTTTATGCTTAAAGCATAATACAACGTGAATATGTAGGCATTTATCATGACATATTTTACAAAATGTATGAATTAAAGCAGTAAACTTGCCAGATTTGCCAACAAACATGAACAGGTTTTTCTCAACAGGAAGCGAAAATAACAATTTCAAAAATCTGTTCAGACAGGAAAGGAGCGGAATACGGGATTATTTTATATTTTACTTTTCAAAAAATACGTGAGAGGTCTGACGAAGAAAAAAAATTGGTGTGGCCTTAGCTTTTCTCAGATATAGCAACAGCCCTAGCTAATGTATAGATATAAGCGTAACATCTGCAAATTTTGACCAAGGTGTCAATTTTTTCCCTCGTTTGTTTTATTCATGTTTACGTTGTACTTTTGCTAAATTGTTTTTTAACCTTTATTTCGAAATTTGTGAAATTATTATAACACATGATTACAAAAAATCAATAAGCAATGGCGATTTGTTTTTTTTAATTTACTATAAGACTCATTTACCGTCATTTCAATCTGACCATGAAGTCTGGCCTCCAGCAGTGCAATCAGAACGAACGCTGTTAATGCTTTCTTGCTAGATGTAGTTCCACCCTAAAATTAAAATTTTATTGATAACCTTTATTTCAAAAAAAATGTTACGTAAAGTTAACGGATATTCAACTGTCATAAGTCTTCGGTACTTTAATTTGTTATTTATTATTCATAAATACCATAAATAACAAAATGTCGAAGGTACAGTGAATGAAATGAAACAAGGAATGACAGAAGATACGCGTCTCCTGATATGCATACATTAAAGGATAATAGGAAACATCTACAATGGCTTAAAATTACACACGTACCACAATCTGCCAGGGAACCACACACGAAAAAAACAGATAAAAGACAATGACAAACTTTGACAACGGTAGGAACTCGGAACACTAGCAAAACCCAGCGGCAAGGTAAAACCGGTTATTGAGTACCCAAACTCCCCCTTCTCTGTCCCATTTTCCCTATAGTATAATAAATATACGATTAAAACCCGATACAGGTAGACAACTAGCTCCATGACAATACTCATGAAGGAAATAATAGGACCAAACGTAATTTTGAAAGATTGGTCAAGGTGCTCGCCGCTAATCTGCCGTATAGCTTTATGGATCACCAGGAACAAATCAAATCTGACACTTTTTGTTTTTTGTTTTGTTTTGTTTTTTTTAATATTAGATCATTTTCAATGCCAACCTCCTTAATATCAACAATTTAATAATTAGATTTAACCAAGCGGCAAACATCTTTTATATCCATGATTCCTCGAACACAGATTTTAACACCTGTGTGCCCTCGGGTGTTGCATAATAAGTTTAAGTCAATTTGCAAATCTTAACATGATTACCTGTACAATGACGTACGGAAATTACATCCGCGATAGAAACAATACTGAACTATAATTGCACATGGATGGACGTTAGGTTGTGGGACTTGAATACATCCTTTATGAAATTCTATCTTTCTTTTAAAAAAATATCCCCAAAATGTGTTATTAAGATATCAATTTCATAAGAAGTTAGTAAAAATGAAAAAAAAAACTGTTTAAAATTGACAATGAAGTGTCAAGAAATTTAATTAAAAAGCAAGTAGAACGGTATAGAATTCGCCCAATTGTTATAAAAATCTAATTAATGTTATAGTTTTTTCTATGAATAGAAATCAAATAAAAAAAATATTGTGTTACTATTCACATTGAACAAAAAACAAAGTGTATAGACATCATTCATACAAGTGCCCAAGAGTCGTTTTTGAAAAAAAATATAATTCGCTTAGACTTTAATTTATTTTCTCATTAGACATAGTTATCTTCATGACCGCTTTATCAATCAAAGCTTCAAAAAGTTCCGTCTCATAAGATCAATAAAAAAGTTTTTCAATAGATATCAGTCCCTAATGGAAAATTTGAAGTTTCTGTCCGAACTGTGATTCAAGATTCTTTTACTTAGTTCTGGGATGATCATTTCTTTTAACTGTCTACGACCTTTCAATGGCATATGCTGTTGAGTCGCTACCGGACAGTACCGCAATGGAAGGGGAGGTTTGGCATGCCATAAAACCGGTTTAACCCACCATTTCTTTTGAAATGCCTGTACCTAGTGAGGACCATTGCGGTCGACAATTTTTCCGATTGTTTCTACCTCATTAAGACAAATGATGAGGAAGAAACCACCGGAAAAATTGTCGACCGCATCGTCCTGACTTAGTACGGTCATTTCAAAAGAAATGGTGTTGTTTACTTTTGTCGTAATCATAAAAAAACAAATGAGAAAATAAAAATAGTTTATGAAAGTCATTTTTTGTTTTTGCTTGATCACGAATTCACTAAATATATTATCGGTGACACCGTTAATTATCATGCCTTCAATTATTTTTATAAAAATTGATATAGAAATAATATTCTAACAAGTTACCTGTAACATTGCTTTATGAATAACTATGCCAAGTTCCTCAAATTCTCCAGACGGTAACTGTCGTCTTAGTAAATATCTTATAGAATTATTAATCACATTCGAATCAATCAGTCTGAGCAAATGACTTAACTACAAAAGCTGTCAACCTTTTAATTCAAATTAGAATATATGGCTTTTAATCATTTTGTAAGCGTATGAACAATGTTCATCTCATATCAAAATAAAATCTATACAATTTTGGAAGAACTATTTCCTGTTTCAATTTAATTACTTACTGCCAATAAATCATTTTTAGTTCGTTTTGTAGTTATACCGTTATACTATGCTCAATTTTCTTTTTTGATTTTAGTTTATTGTGTTTACGTCTCGTAATATGAATCCGAAAATTACAACAAAATTTCAAATATGAATTTATATGACAAAATATCGAAGTAACTGTGAATTACCTTTCTGACGTCTGAGTATAATACCTTAATATATGACAAAATATCGAAGTAACTGTGAATTTACTTTCTGACGTCTGAGTATAAAAACGTTCAAACATTTTATTTGTGACGTCGGATATTTTCGTATGAATGCTTCCGAGTATTATTTCAATAACTGGAAGTATCAAATAAAACGGGTACTGTATTTCATATACTATTATCTTATTTGTATACATTATAGACAACAGTGGTGGAATAATGTTCATAGTTACCAAAAAACAATATCCATGGCCTAGTTGTCATTGTGTTTGTGCTGGCCGTTCTAAATTCCACTGGCTGTCATTTGTTTTCTTTGTTTCAAGACAATTTTGATATTTGTGGATGTTTTGTTCCTTAAACGTCTACTATTGCAATAACTCAACGTTTATC
Organism: Modiolus philippinarum; assembly: GCA_002080025.1. NCBI lineage: Eukaryota > Metazoa > Mollusca > Bivalvia > Mytilida > Modiolidae > Modiolus > Modiolus philippinarum. Next base: position 41,407 of record MJUU01042379.1, read on the forward strand.
TGCACTAAAGGTACATACGCTGTCCAATAGGCAATCTGCAAAATTAAAATTTATTGCAATTTTGTTATTAATTATGTTATTGCATGCACCGCTTGATTGATGCCTCTGCTCATTAACTAATAGTCATCGATGGAATCGTTAGTTGTTCTGTGTCAGCGCGGAAACTGTACATAAATTTATAAAATTAAGAAATTGTATAAAAATGTGCAATATCTCTTTCGTGCATAGCTCTGTATATTTCTGGACTTTAGTTTTGCGGGTCTTGAGAACATTTTTTTTTCTTTATTTGAACTGTCATTGGTTTTGATTTTTAGCGTCATTGTATTTCATTTGAAAGTGTTTTCATATGTCTAAAAACATTTGTACCAAGTAGAACCTTCTTCATCTTCATTTCCAAACGCACTAAATGATCCATCATCTCTTCTGTACGTGAGCTGTCTTTGATATCCTAAAAGTAAATATAAACGTTGGACTCATTTGCACAATGCTGTTATTTGTTATTAGTTGACTGCAAAAAAATTAAATTTTTCAAATGAATACCGAAAAAACAACCAAATATCATAAATCACAATGCATAACAGTATAAGGATGACATACAGAAATTCCGCTCAAACCGGTGTAAGGGGCCGTCTTGAACATAATATGGGGTATGAGTAAAGTCTCGTGGTGACTCCAACATAAAGAACAACAATCAAAACGTTGTTCTGTTGCTTGGCTTGCCATAAACTTGTCGAGACTTTGTCTCATGTACATTAATTTCATAGCCTCATTCATTGTTAATTTTAGAAATAATATGTTAAGCAAACAGCTGATCTGCACGAGCACCCATACATCGGTCCATATAATTACCCCAAAACACCCAAAACTACTCAAAAATACCCCAAACTACCCAAAAACTGTCCCAAAGTACCCAAAAACTGTTATAATACACAATAAAATAACGCAAAATGGTAAAATTTAAAAATATTTTATTTTATATTTCAGTTTTTATTCAAAGAAATCGTAGTAATAACTGTAAGATATATGTTCGGTGATACGTATTTTTGAACTGTCTTGTATACAACGCAGTGATGTTTAACACTAATACTTTTGTACGCTTTTATTTTATGAAAACGATGTTAATTATTTTCCTTGTCTGTTGAAATGATGTTTTAAACGATTTACATTTTTTTTTCAAAATAATTGGGTTTAAGTTGATATCAATAGTGAATTAGTATGATAAATCCTCATCACAAATACAAAATAACTGATGAAACAGACTACAGATTGTGGCAACAGGATAAATTACTAGTTTTTTGTAGAGTAAATATTATAACTAGAAAAGTTTTTTTTGGTGTTTTGGGGTAGTTTTTGGGTGTTTTGGGGTAAGTCTATGGACCCCCCATACATCATGTACTGCGTTACAACCTTAGATTAAACCTACGAGGAGGTAGTATCACCTGGTTCCCGAAAGCTATATTTTTATATAAAACAAAATATGTGTTGCGAAACAGCTCTAAAGACCAATAACAAAATAACGAGATACATGAGTATGTGAGCTGTTAAAAGGGATGAATTTATAATCTAAAATATGACCTAAAGCACAAAAAAATATGGTAAAATAAAAGAATACAAAATGTAGAAACAATAAAAAGGTCGACCGATATATGTCGACAAATCGGTCATCTACGAGTGTGTCGTAATGAATGAAGTAGTAGTTACAAAATAATATATTGGTTTACACGTAAAACATCTTTGACATTGTGTGTACAGTGTTTAAAAATAATGTATATGATACAGGTAAAAATCTTTGACATTATATGTACACTATTAGCAACATTATCAACATTCCAGCCACTGAAAAACATACGACATCGAGACTCATTAGTCATAGAATGATTGTTTTACGTTTAAACCCCTGGGTTTAAAGTGCCTAGTCTGAAAATAATCCGTTGTTCCAAAGTACGTCTATTGTCCTGGCCTCCATGTAATTTTAGTAGCACTGTTACTTGTATATCTTGTGGGCAGGGGTTAGGGAGTCTGAAATGATTGCCGACTGGGCAATCCGTATTATTACGGACAGAGCGGATGTTCAAGAGAATGTTGCGGATGGCTATGCTGTGGGGATGGTAATTAAGAACAAGAGGTACTCTGTCATTCTGTGACTTGCGTTTTGGGCGCAGAACATGTTGTCTGTTCTGTTTACAAACGGATTCCGAGGCCCTGTCAACAACAGCTTTGGGATATCCCCTTGAAGTGAAGAACGATGTCATTTTGTTACACTGTATTCTGAAATCATCTTCATCACTGCAAAGACGCCTAAGTCTTACAAATTGCGACTTAGGAATAGCATCCTTGCAGGTTTTAGGATGAGGTGAGTTGTAATTAAGGTAACAATGAGCATCAGTGGGTTTATAGAAGATCGAAGTTTCAATGCCATAGTCGGATACCCTGCATGAAATGTCTAAAAACGCCAATTACGATTCACTTACAGTGAAAGTATATTTTATGGCTGGATGGTAAGACGATACAAAGCCAATGAAACTTTGGAGTTCCTGATCAGAATTACTAGAAACACCGAAAATATCATATATGTATCTTTTGTAAAGATCAGGAAGGGGACCGTTGAACGCTGTAAACTTTTTTTCCTCCAGGTATCCGACAAACAAGCAAGCAAAACTAGGAACCATTTTTGTATTCGTGGCAACTCCACCTGTTTGACTCTAAAAATCCCCATTAAACTGAAAAGTATTGAGATTGAGGACAAGTTCCGTCAATCTCAAAATAATGTCCGTGTCAAAATAGGGATTGGGTCTCCTGTCCAAAAAATGTTTGACTGCCAAAATCGCATCAGTATTAGGTATGCTTGTATAAAGGGCAGTGATATCCATGGTGAAAATCTTGCGCCGTACACCGTTGAATTTTAAATCGTTGAAAATGTTCAAGGCATGGTTAGTATCCTTGACAAATGTCGGGAGAGTTTCAACGATCGGCATGAAAATATCATGCAGCAAACTAGAAATGTTTTCTGTAGGACAGCTGTAAGCTGACATTATTGGTCTTCCTGGGTTATGGAGCTTGTAAATTTTAGGTAGCATATAAAAACGGGAAGTTCTAGGTTCAGAAACAATCAAACGCTTAGCCTCAGACGGAAAATTGTCTGACTCAATGGCATTGGAGATGAGATCTTTGACTAGTTTTTGATTCTGTTTTGTATTATTGATTTCCAGTTTGTGGTAAAAACGGCCATTAGACAATTGAGATTCAGCTTTCCGAACATAACAGTTTACATCCCAAGCAACAACCGCACCACCCTTGTTTGCAGGTTTGATGACAATGTCCTGTCTCATTTTTAGTTGACGAAGGGCTGATTGTTCCTCAGAAGTCAAGTTATGTTTTTTCAGAGGTTGAGTTTTCAAATTAGGGTGGGAAACCAGGAAGACTTTGGAGTGAAGGTGGAGGGCCTATGGTTAAATTTTTGGAATAATGAGGCCAGATCTTGTTTTGGACATACATCCTCCTCGGTGTCTTTATCTGCAAAGAAAGCTTTGAGAAGGAGACGACGGAAAAAAGACTGAATATCACTTTGATTTTGAAACTGGTCGGCAACTGGTGTCGTAGGCACAAAATTTAGATCTTTGGACAGGAGACTAGTTTCAGCAGGGGACAACACAACTGTATCTGGTACACATTTCACAGTTTCAAGAGTTTGTGGGGCTTGTTCATCAAAAATATCCAAATGGGGCGATACAGCCTGGTCAGAGGGGACAATGTTGGGAATAACTTCTGTTGCATTCGGAATAAGATTGTTAAATTTACGACTCTTGCAATTAATCAGAAAGTTGTATATCTTAGAATTCAAACAACGAATATAGGAGAGCGAGTGTAAGATGGCAAGAGGATTGCAGTTGCTTCTTATAATTAATTTTTTGAGTTTGAAAAATTGCAATTTGTTGTTGTAAGGCCTGAAACTGAAGTCTGATGAGGGACAAAGAGTATCGTTGTGAAACTCGGTGTGTCTGAGTGGAAAGAGGGGTTGGTTGGAAATAGCAAACGACGGATTGAAGGAATGAGTAATACCTTTGGGTATGACTTTGTGTCTCAGGCATTTACGTAGAAATTGTAAGTGACTACTGTATCTTGTGATACGGGAAATAGTGTTAAAGAGTTGCCACGAAGGGTGTTGCACAATGTCAGGATATATAGAAATGTAAGAGTAAAAATTTCTGTGTAATTTAGATAAAAATGCTTTTAAAGAAGGCATGGTCGCAACGAGTGACGATATAGATATAAAACAAAATATGTGTTGCAAAACAGCTCTAAAGACCAATAACAAAATAACGAGATACATGAGTATGTTAGCTGTTAAAAGGGATGAATTTATAATCTAAAATGTGACCTAAAGCACAAAAACACATGGCAAAATAAAAGAATAGAAACAATAAAAAGGTCGACCGATATATTTCGACAAATATGTCATCTACGAGCGGGTCGTAATGAATGAAGTAGTAGTTAAAAAATAATATATTGGTTTACAGGTAAAACATCTTTGACATTGTGTGTACAGTGTTTAAAAATAATGTATATGATACAGGTAAAAATCTTTGACATTATATGTACACTATTGGCAACATTATCAACATTCCAGCCACTGAAAAACACGGTACGTCTAAACACCGCACAGGACTGCTGAGTGCACTCAGGACCTGAAATGTGCACTCAGGACCCTTTACCGTTATTCTTTTTGTACAACGGACGTACAATTTGAAAGTCTATGTTGTATTTAGATATGTGCAAAAAAATTTTGTAGTTTGAAATAATAACTTTTGAGTTATTTGTCATTTTAATTTACGTGTGTGGCACATGCCGCTGATTGTGGGATTAATCGACCGTGAAGACAAACTACTTCAATAAACAAAAGTGAGATAATTATATAATCATCTAATTACATGTATATCTATGTAAACAGGTAAAGGTGAAGGTTCAAGTAATTCGCGGAAAAAATAAAATCTTTGATAGATTTTAACATATTTTATTACATTATAATTTCAATAACAATCAATAACAAAACATTACTTAAGTTTTTTATACGAAATTGCACAGTTTTTGTTTAGCACTGGTATCTTGGACATGTCTAAATTGTGCGAGGCCTTTTGTTTTGATTTGGTTTTCTCGCCAGACTTTGGGGTTTTGGAACCTCGAAATCGAGACTGAATACTAGTAGCAGAAATTGCGTATTTACTGTCCGTAATAAATTTCTGGAAAAGTTTTTGTCGTTGCTCTTTTGTCTTAGGAACTTAACTATCTTGAAATTTGGACAGATAACTTGATACTAGAAATTAATATTCTTACCAAAAATTGGCCCCTTTGTCAAATAAACGCCCAAATTTGCCGTACGTCCCTGTATACCTGTATAGCAATATATAGGAAATTACCCCCACACCCCAAAATAGCCCGAAATTGATGAAATATACACAAAAAAAAACAGGGGGGTTTCAAATGATGATAACACAAATAGATGCACACGGACATATCGTTTTCTATTAAAAATGATTACTTCAGGGTCTCTGAAAACACCGCAAAGGACCTCCTTTGTGCACAAAGGAAGGACCACAAAATGATATCGTATCAGCACAAAGGACACAAAACTATATTCTTTATACATAGTATTTACATTTTTGCCAAAAAATTATATTGATATTTATTTTGGGCGTATGACATTTGCGCCGATTTTATAAATTTCAAATTTTTGATTTGCCCCGTACAAAAACAAACTGCATTTTCGATATTTTGTTATTGAGTTTACATTTATTTTGGAAAAGGCAAAAGTTGAAAATTCTGAGTAAAAGTTGGAAATTGGCATAAAAGTTTAAATTAAAAATAAAGAAATAAAAACTTCAACTATACAGTGAAGATATTGGTTCAATATTGCTAAATTATTTTCATATTGTATAAACTGTACCAACACTGATATACGTAAAGGTGGAAGACTACATATTCTTGTGGTAAAATTATGTATCAGCACGAACAGTTGGATTTCGATTCCACTTTTATTAATCTGTGTATTTTATTTTCAATCCCAAGAGCTTTTAGCGACATTTTTGCCATTCAGAGATGGAGTTTAAACAAACGAAATATATTTATCGATTATTGACCTGAGAATCAGTAAATAATCGGCGCAAATGAAAGAAAAATAATTGGCGCAAATGAAAGAAAAAATCGGCGCAAATGAAAGAAAAAATCGGCGCAGATGAAATGCAAATCGGCGCAAATGCAAAACACCGTTATTTTTAGTAGGTTTTTAATCAATTTTATCATACGGTAAAGCGAACCAAAATCATAACCGGTAAAGGCATACCCGACAATATATACGACATGACATACCACATCTGATTTGAAATAGAATTTCGCCTAATGTGAAATTAACATTATTATTTATTAAAATATTATATAATGTCTAGTTTGACATTTAAAGATGTAATGTTCATGATTAATAAGTACAAGTTTTTAACAATTTTCCGACAAACCGGTTGCCGTTATTTCGGGTATTATGATATCGAACCCGATACACAAATGACAGTTCGAGCTCCTAAAGTGAAAAGCATTATAAATGTAGTTTTCTGTGAAAAAAAATCAGAAAATATACATTTAGTTAACATTATTTGATATATTGTATCGTTCAGGTAATACAAAAACTTGGCCACTTATGTCGAAAAATTATCCGTAAATTAATAAAAAATAATATTAAAAATACATTTTTATATAAAAATATGAATATTTTCTTACTTGGAATATGATTTCACGTCCTTTGTGCGGAAACAATAGAAAAAAGAACGGAAACGGAGAATGTGTCAAAGAGACAACGACCCAAAGGGGAGTAATAACAACTCGAAGCCACCATAAGATCTTCAATGAACGATGAGAAAACCCCACACCCAACGGCAGGTCGGAGTTGGCCCCTGAATAAAGAGTAATCAAGTTCTGTGAAATAAACATATCTTTTTGTGGTCCTTTGTGCTACTTTGTGATCCTTTGTGCACAAAGGATGTCCTTAATTTGTGGTGTTTTAGAGACCACTAAAATTATTATTTTCTTCTTTTTTAACCTATATTATCATGAATGAACATTAAATTTCAAAACTATACCTCATGTAATTGACACTCCTTGTAGTTGTAATGGAACTTAAGTTCCGGTGATCTCCACATGATTGTTTTTGAGATATAACCTTTTTTTCATAAAGTCAGTTTTATAATGTTTGAATGTTAAAATGAATTATTTATAAGATTCATAAAATTTCTCAAGTAAGTCTTGCTACAACAAAAAGCCAACACATATTCCTTGTAAGTATTTGAAATAAATTTCAATGTTTGTTCTTGAAAGTGACGAATTTCGTTAACTAATATATGTGTATATACTATTCCTTACTCCCTTTTTTTGGTGAAAATACGTGATCAAACAGATTGATTTTAATTGTGAAATTTTGATTGGACATGATTAAAGTGATTGTTATATACACACTGTTATCCTGTTATTTGGACTGATCACGCGTGACCGATCACCTTTGGGCGGCACGTGCCAACAAAATTACAAAATTAAGCTAAAATTATATCTTCAAACTATCAAAAACTACATATTTATGTTCACTGAAACATTTGTTACCGTTTGATATATTTGTTTTATCTAAAAATCATCAGGAACATGTCCTGAGTGCACATTTTTAGTCCTGAGTGCACTCAGGAGTCCTGTGCGATATTTAGACGTTCCCCTGAAAAACATACGACATCGAGACTCATTAGTCATAGAAAGATTGTTTTACGTTTAAACCCCTGGGTTTTAAAGTGCCTAGTCGGAAAGTAATCCGTTGTTCCAACGTACGTCTATTGTCCTGGCCTCCATGTAATTTTATTTGCACTGTTACTTGCATATCTTGTGGGCAGTGGTTAGGGAGTCTGAAATGATTGCCGACTGGGCAATCCGTATTATTACGGACAGAGCGGATGTGTTCCGCAAAGCGGTCACCCAGTCGTCGAAATTCGAGGTCCTGACATCACATTTACCATACACAACGGATACACATGCACAACACAGAATCTGGAATATGCTATCATATGTGGGCAGTGTCATAAGATATACATAGGGGAGACCTGCCGACGACTGGGTGACCGCTTTGCGGAACACATCCGCTCTGTCCGTAATAATACGGATTGCTCAATCGGAAATCATTTCAGACGCCCTAACCACTGCCCACAAGATATGCAAGTAACAGTGCTAATAAAATTACATGGAGGCCAAGACAAAAGACGTACGTTGGAACGACGGATTATTTTCAGACTAGGCACTTTAAAACCCAGGGGTTTAAACGTAAAACAATCATTCTATGACTAATGAGTCTCGATGTCGTATGTTTTTCAGTGGCTTGAATGTTGATAATGTGCTAATAGTGTACATATAATGTCAAAGATTTTTACCTGTATCATATACATTTTTTTAAACACTGTACACACAATGCCAAAGATGTTTTACCTGTAAACCAATATATTATTTTTTAACTAGAAACAAATAAAGATACTACTGATGCATATAGGAATCTAAACGATGTCATGTCAAATTCGATCAAGAAAGTAGCACCACAAAAAAAGAAAAGGAAACAGAAAACCAAAATTGAAAGTACTCAATGAAAATGTTAAAGAAGCTATTATGAATAAGAAAAATGCATTTTATCAATGGAAAACGAATGGACGCCCCGAAGATCCCAACAACCAACTTTTACTGAATAAGAAAATTACCACATATCAATTACGTAAAGAATGCCGTAAAGAAGAAGGTAAAAGAAGATGGTCAGAACGCCAACAACTCAATGATTGCAATAGAACTGGCAAAAACATGTTTTACAAAATCATTGGAAAGCGAAGAGGGAAATTATCCAAATGCATTGATCATCTGCATGTAGATACAACTGATTACTACAACGAAAATATCATAGAAGGTTTCAGAACTCACTTGCAAACACTTGCTACAACGGAAACAAACAACGAATGTGATATCAAATACATCGAAAATGTCTAAAAGGAAGTGAATACTATAATCGAGAGATGTAACAACAGCTTCAAACATCAAACAGTAACTGGGAATGAAGTTAAGAAAGCAGTATATACATTAAACAAAAACATAGCAGCAGATTTTTATGGAATAACAGCAGAAAACATCATTTATGCTGGAGAAGAACTTCTTATACAACTAACTAACACATTAAATAAGACGTTTGAGTCAAACTTCATACCAGATGAACTCAAAATTGGTAAACTGTTTCCCGTTTTCAAGAAAAAAGGCGAAAGCACTGATGCCAAGAATTGTAGAGGAATAACTGTAGCACCAATATATATACAAAAATTATCGAAAAAATTATCAAACTGAGAGAAAACAACAAGATACTTTATCATCAAAATCCGTTACAACGGGGATTTACTGAAAATACATCACCATTAATGTGTGAACTGTTCATCGAAGAATTTGAAAGAGAAAGCAAAGATTTAAAACAACCTACATACATGGCATTAATAGATAGTAAATGTGCCTTCGATGTTGTAATACAGGCTAATCTTATTCGCCGATTATATCAGATAGGACTCTCTCATCAATCCATATTGTTAATACAAAATCTTTATACAAATGCATCATCATGTATAAGCTGGAATGGTGGTATATCTGAAAACTTCTTTATTGAGCAAGGAGTAACACAAGGTCTTAATACAAAATCTTTATACAAATGCATCATCGTGTATAAGCTGGAATGGTGGTATATCTGAAAACAAAGTATATATCAATCCTCTAATGAACATACTCAGCAGCAAAGTGCTCGGAGGACATATTGGTAATATAAACTGCTGTGCTCCGACATGTGCAGACGACCTTGCACTTGTTTCCAACAGTCCGACAGAACTACAAATTATGATTAATATAACTTCAGATTACAGCAGGAGAGAAGGTTACACTCTACAGCACACAAAAAATGTCATTTTACCAGTCGATACGGCAAAAAATGCAACAGTACATGACCATTGCTGGACAATTCAAAATAAACCGATGACTGTTGTACCAACTGCCATGCATATTGGAATACAAAAATGTCAAAACAATTCATTCCAGTTGACTGTTGAAGAAAAATTTTAAAAAAAGCAAGAAGGACTGTTTACAGCTTGATTGGTACTGGATTTCATGGAAACAACGGATTAGACCCGATGTCAATCATAAGTTTATTACAGACATATGTATTACCAATCCTAACATATGGAATAGAAATAGTTATACGAATTAGGAAACAACTAGATATGATTCATTTATACTTCAAGAAGCTACTCAAACAAATACTGTCATTATCAAACAATGTAGCAGATTCTGCCATATATATATTAAGTGGTCAACTACCAATTGAAGTACAAATTCATGTGAAAATACTAATGTTATATGGGATTCTCACCAGATCATCTAAATTGTCACACGAATGGAGAATAGCAGAAAGACAACTTAAAATAAAATCTTCAAACAGTCATAGCTGGTTTATAGAAATGAAGAAAAAATGCTTAAAGTATGACATTAAAGACTGCTATAGTTACCTATTTGCACCTCTTACCAAAGATCAATGGAAGACTATGACCAATAAGAACGTTAATGAATATTGGACTATTAGAATTAATGGAGAATCACAAACCTACTCGTCATTGCAATATATAGCTGGAAGTTACAGAATTGGTACTCTACATTCCATCTTATTAACAAATTCAGCAAGTTCGTTTGATATCGTCAGAATCCCAGTCCGACTCAAGATAGCGACAGGAACGTATATACTGCAAAGTAATCGTAGCAGATTCAACAAATATGAAGTATCTCCTGTTTGTAAATTATGTAGCAAAGAAGATGAAACTTTACATCATTTTCTGATAGAATATGAGACTTTATCTAAAATGAGAGAAACTTTACTTCAATTAATTGAAGACCAATGTGTGAAACTTCAAGATCAATATAGTATAAATGCAGATATTAACACTACTAGTATCATTGCCAACCCATATAATCTCACTAAGTATTGTAGTGTAGCTCATAGTAGAGTAGTGCTTAGCTTTATTAACAATCACATAGAACCTGCATGCAGAAGCCTTATTTACAAATTGCATACTGAGAGATATAGACTATTAGAAATGCAAAATAGAAACAGTAAAACGCAAAAGAGATAACTGTGTGTAGGCTGCAAGGCTAATTTTGCATTTGAGATTATTTTAGATTTTATACCCAGATTGAACGTTTTAGTATATATAGACTGAAGTTTGTAAATATAGTTTTAAATGCAAAAAAACTTTTATATGGTGAAGGAATAACCAGTGTAAATAATTCCCATTCACGTCTAATGGTGGTGGACTATTACTCCGAACTGGAGGTGTGCCTATTGTGTGCAGAATTTATACAGATACAGATACTACTACTTCATTCATTACGACCCACTCGTAGATGACAGATTTGTCGAAATATATCGGTCGACCTTTTATTGTTTCTATTCTTTTATTTTGCCATGTTTTTTTTGTGCTTTAGGTCATATTTTAGATTATAAATTCATCCCTTTTAACAGCTCACATACTCATGTATCTCGTTATTTTGTTATATTTTTATATAGCCTAGGTAGCCGCGTGGTCTAAGGCCCTGGACGTAGTGCAGGTGGTGTTTCCATAGATGTCACAAAAGTGATGGTTCGAATCCCGGAGAGGGAACTACCAATGTGCAGATCTAACAATGTTGGGCTGATTTTAAGACGTATATATAAATAATTCATCAAGCCCAGTAAAATGTCTCACGATATTATCTATTGGACAGGTATAGTATGAAGAGTTGTCACATACTTCAGACAACTATATATAAAGAAAAACTTTTTTATTACATACCAAAAACAATAAGAATTTTTCATGTATTTTGTCATCAGAGGCAGCATAGCACAAACAAACAGATAGACAAAACCACAATGATGAAAAAGGCACAAAGGACATGTCTTATTTTGATTGATCCCTTTTTTAGCATATTCTTTGATTTAAACAAACAATGAAAGAATATGAAGCAATTTCAAATGAGACAAAGTCATGGTAGAACAAAGCAAAGGAACAACGCTCTTATTGTTGTTCTCCATCTTGAAGTCACCATGAGGCCATCAACAATCTTCTTTGCTCATACCTTATAGTAAGTTCAAGACGACCCCTAACACTGGTTGATTGGAATCTTTTGCTTAATGTCAAATAACACTCTATCCATGTGTTTTGTGGCCATGGGTGTAGGATCGTCAACAACATAAATTTAACTGGCAAATTGCTCTTACAATCAATGTCATCCTTTGCACAACAAAAAGCACTAAGCACAAGCATATATCTTTATTTGAACTTTCCGTAAACAATTGCCTTTAATGTAAAGACCAATGTGTGGTTAATTAGCATATTTTTACTGATTTTGGCCATGGAATGAGATAATTTTGATGCGTTTTTGAGAAAAAGATTTGATCTCCATGTTAAACTTGTTATTTTGAAATTGTAAATCAGTTCTCCTCACAATTTCTATACTTATGTCATTTTCAACAAATAGGTCTCATAGTATTTGTATTCCATCAATAACTTCATAGTGAGATTCTCTGCTGTAGAATTAGGCGTCCCAAATTACTTATAGAATCAACAGTGTGAAAGTTTAATTACCCAATTTTAAAAATGCCTTGATTTTTGCATCTAACTCGTCTGTGATTCTGTTTGTCTCTTTAAGATATGAAATCGCAAATACAAGTGGAGAAAATGTCAAAAGGTTTTGTTCACCACATCCGTATGATTGTCTGACCAATTTTTCAATATCTCCCAATGTTGAAGCCATTACATCTCCTAGAAAAAATATCATTATAATTATATAATTTTCTAGTATATATAATATACTATAATACACGAGAGTGAGTATATGAGTGAACATTTTTTCACATTGAAAAATAATTTATAAAATAGGAAATTAACACGACTTTCAAAAACATTGAAACAACAGTAACTAACGAGCAGATGAAGAGAAAGCAAAGCAAAAAATAAAAAATAAAAAATAAAAAAATAAATACATTTTGCGATTTTAGTCATAGATATATCTTTAGTTCTTTTTCGTTAACTTGTTCTCTTTCAAATTAAACAAAGTTTTGGTAATGCAATACAAAAAATGTTGTTTACGCTTACGTTTGTTAGCCTACGGTTTAAATATTAATATTCAAATAATTATTTCTGCACACATAGAACCTATGATATGTAAATTTATATAGAAAACTCGACGTTTTACATTTAATTCGCCAAGTTTGAAAAAAAACAGGAAATGATGTTCTAAAGGCAAAACATATTGGAACCTACAAACAACAATTAACAAATAAATATTTCATTTCATTTTTATTTAATTCTTTTTAATAATAAATGCTAACAGACAGTAGAATCAGAGAGTTATATAATGACGCAGTTATGTAAATGGGAAATATTTCTAGTTTCAACATTAAAACTAGCCGTCAAATTTCATTTCATGGGCAAAATTATTTAAAAAAACAAAACAAATTAATATCGAGGTGATCTACGTATTACGTACAACTACACATCGATAAACAGTGTTGATCCTGGCTTTTGTTAATTCAATTTTTGTCAATGTGTGTTGTAATTGGTGTATCCAACGCAATTTTTTGCAGCAAATTTATAAGGGGTCATTTCGTTGTTGATAAGATACAGTAAAGTTTGTATATCGTAGGTTTTTGTTTTATATGATTTTCTCTTGAAATTCTATGACATTTCGAACCAGTGCACAAGTATATATAGGGTTTGGAAGAACCATTTTTTTCTCAACTTAATATGGCAATTTTCTCGTTGCAATTACATATTGTTATTTCTACACACGCACTGATTTCATACTCACCAATCACAGTCACTTTGATGAACTCTGAATCTTTTATAGCATTTGGAGGGAACGTTATATTAATTTCTGTCCGAATGTTTCTTGACTGTCTAAGATCTATCAGAAGCGCCAAGTTGTAGTTCTGTTCAAAACCTTCAGCCTAGAAAATATGAAATCTATGTATCTATGTACAAGTTTATCACATTAAACTTCTTTTAATGAAATTTTGTAAAGTTCATATTTGAGAATTCGAAGTTTCTGGCCGAGCTGTGATTTTAGATTTATTGTCTACTAAGCACTGGGGTGACAATTTCTTTTCATTATTCATTAACATTCAATAGCAATATCTGTTGAGTTGCAAACGGATACTATTGTAATTGAAAAGGAAGTTAAAGCGTTTAACCCACCATTTCTTTTGAAATACCTGTACCAAGTCAACATGAACATTATTCCGTTGATTTATACTTGCTTTGTTTTTTTTCGTCCTTTGGATTTCTTCACGTGGCATTACAATTCTGTTCGGCAGTTATATTATTATCCTCATTATCATTGCAAAATACAAACAGCAATATTTTAGCATTAGCCGAGTAAAGGAAAAGGAGTCTAAGATAATACAAACTTGCTAACCAAAAAACTGAGAACAGAGAAACCAAATGGTAAAATGAGCCAACGGCTCCTAGACTTGACTTCATCTCTTGTAGTGCAGATTAAATCAATAATGGTATCAGAACATTTCGAATATTTATTTGTTATATAAATAAAGCAAATAAAATTTGCTTTCACATACTTAAAAGAAATGTTGTTAACATAAGTCTTCAGTAAGAAATTTTGGTAATTGAATAAAAAAACGTTGTTAATTTTACATTACGCTTACTGTTTAAATACCCACCTTTAAATAATTAGTTCTGAACCAATAGAACTTATAATATGAAAATTTACACAGAATATTCGACTTTGACATTTAATTCGCCTATTTTGACAAACAGGATATGATATTCTAAAAGCAACACATATCAGAACCTATAAACAATAATTAACAAATTAATATTTTATTTCATTTTAATTCAGTTTAATAAATAAAGGCTTACAGGCAGTTGAGTCAGAGAGCTATATAATGACAGTTATGTATTTCTGTTCGGCAGTTTTGTTATTATCTTCATTATCAATCCAAATACAAACAGCAATATTTTAGCAGTAGCCGAGTAAAGGAATAGGAGTTTCAGATAATACAAACTTGCTAAACAAACAAGAGGCTGCCAAGAGCCTGTATCGCTCACCTGGACCATGGCTGACATAGATAAAGGGCATTTCCATTATAATCCAATGTTAAGCTGTGTTCCCTGCTGGAGGCCACGTTGGATTGGACGCAAATTTGAAAGGGCCACCAGAGGACTTTTGTGATCAAGTTAAGTTCCAATTAAGTAAGTGGTTTCAGAGACCTAATTCTTTTAATTGAATCCAATATAAACTATCTTAATGCTGGCAGCCATATTGAATGAGGTGTGGTCCCTCCGGATACATTTATTGGAAGGTACCATCAAAGTACCATTGTGTTATAATTGGACAAGTTGTTTCAGAAAGGATCTCAAATGTATTTAAATGTGTTTTCCATTTCGGATCATTTCAGACCACCTTCCAAAAACAATTTTGACAGGGGTTTCCCTCATAATCTAGGTAATAATTAATTCCGAAATCAAAACATTACAAGCCCCTTTCAAAAATATTTGGGCAGGGGCTCTCTTTGTTAATTATTATATACTTATTTCTGAAAACAAAACATAAAACAATAAGAATATTTTTTTCCCTGAAATTTCAGTTTTCTTGTTTGGTTTCTATTTCAACCGAAAGCTCCACCCTCAATTACAACCAATAAGAGAACACCATGTTAAAAATTTCCCCTTATAATTAAGGTAATACATATTGCTGAAATTTAAACTTTCAAAATCCCCTCTTGAAAAAAAAATGAGGGCAGGGGTTCACCTTGTAATCTAGTTTATACATATTGTTGAAATAAAAGATAAAATGTCTAGAAGAATACTTTATTTATAAAATTTCAGTTTTCTTGTCTGATGTCCATGGCTACCGAGATCTCCACCATCCATTACAACGATTCAAATAAAAATTTGGACAGAGGTTTCTCTTAAAATCTATAGGGTCCAATGTCAAACTATGTTCATTTCCCTTCTGGCAGCCATCTTTGATGCGGTACGAACCTTCTGGATACCTTTTTTTTCAAGGGGATCATCTAAGGAACATTGTTGTTAAGATAAGTCTTAATTGGATTAGTAATTCTTGAGAAGAAGATCTTTGAATGTTTTTCCATAGGGTCTTATGTTAAAACTATGTTTCCCGCTGGCAGCCATCTTGGATGAGGTATGGACATCCCATAATACCTTTTTTGGAAGGGACCGTCTAAGGTCCATTGTGCCTTAGTTGGTTATGGTAGTTTTTGAGAAGATCTTTGAATATATTTTCCATAGGAACCAATGTTTAAACTATTGCCCGCTGGGAGCCATCTTGGATAAGGTACAGACCTGCCGGATACCTTTTTGGCAGGGACCATCTAAAAACCAGTTTGCCTAAGTTTGGTAATAATTGGACTGATAGTTTCTGAGAAGAAGAACTTTGAATATTTTTCCATAGGGTCCAATGTTAAAACTATTTTCCCCGCTGCCAGCCATCTTAGATGAGGTGAAGACCTGTCGTATACCTTTTTTGGCAGGGACCATCTAAGGACCATTGTGCCTAAGTTTGGTTATAATTGGACTGATAGTTTCTGAGAAGATCTTTGAATATCTTTTTCATAGGGTCGAATGTTAAACTATGTTCCCTGCCGGCGGCCATCTTGGATGAGGTACGGACCTGCCGGATACCTTTTTTGGCAGGGACCATCTAAGGACGATTGTTCCTAAGTTTGGTTATAATTGGACTGATAGTTTCCGAAAAGAAGATCTTTGAATGTCTTTTCCAAAGGGTCCAATGTTAAAACTATGTTCCCCGCTGGCAGCCATCTTGGATGAGGTACGGATCTGCCGGACATCTTTTTATGGCAGGGACCATCTAAGGATCATTTTGCCTAAGTTTGGTTATAATTGGACTGGGAGTTTCTTAGAAGACGACATTTAATTGCCTTTTCCATAGGGTTCAATGTCAAAACTATATACCCCGCTCGCGGCCATCTTTGATGAGGTACGAACCTGGAAGAGATCTTCTACGGAACATTGTGCCAAGTTTGTTCCAACTGGCCCAGTCGTTTCAGAGGAGAAGATCTTTGAATGACAAGTTTAAGACGGACGGACTATTTTTCCGCTAACAGCCATCTTGGATGAGGTACAGACCTGCTGTATACCTTTTTTGGCATGGATCATCTAAGGACCATTGTGCCTAAGTTAATTAGCTGATATTTCTTAATCAATAATATCGCAATATAAGTTTATAGAGATAGGAATAAAATTTAGAACAGAAAAAAAATAGCTATAAGCTTATGTTGCGATATATTGATTCAGAAATATCACCTAATTAAAAGACGATTCTATTTAAATTGGGACCATATGCCAGAGACATTTCCCTGTTGAAGACTTTGAAAGAAATACACATGCTCTCCAAGTACTACCAACAGGGAAAAATTCATTACCTTTACTACAAGTTGCTTCTCGACATCATCAGCTATAACTGTTGATCTTGCAGAAACTTTGATTTTTATTTTCCCTACTTTTGTCAATATTATAGGGAATACAATAGTTTTTAAACTGTCTTTCTTTACAGATACAGTCTGTAACAGAAATATATTTTTGACATCAAATGATTAATATACAATGATAACGAAACATCTTATATATACGATTATTCTATGTCGAGTTATTTGAATACTTTTTCCTAAATTATAAAACGAAATGTCTGCTTCAATACTTGCCTCCGTTTAATTGTCCACTCTTGAAAATTTGTCTTACCAAAAAATTTTTCTCAAGTTGGCCAAATGCAGAATTTAAATTTACAGTAACTTCGGTATTTTGTTATTCGGTACCACCTGGTCGACTGTAAGTCTCCAAGGGTATTCACCAGCCCAGTAGTCAGTAATTTGGTGATGACCGGAAAGCCGATTTTATTTGGAAACTTGCAATATCAAAACCTTTGTAAATTTTGTTAAAACTAAGGAGTATCAACCTCATGCGAAGCTCTGTCCTTCTCTTTTTGCTAACCAATTAGTCCTTTTGGATTTCCACTTAGATCATATTTGGTTATTTGTTTTCTATCATTTTTAGATACCTTTGAGTTAATTGTCTACCAAATGTTTAGATTTCATCTGCACTTATGAGACATAAATTTACAGTAACTTCGGTGTTTTATCGTTTCATACCCGGCAAAAAATGTTCAGAGAAGACCTAAGTGAAAATGATATCTGTAAATGAAAAAACAAGGCACACTGAGAAACATCCCATTTAGTGTTTTTAAACCCTAGCATTCATCGATTAAATTAAAACATCCCAAAAAGCGGGATTGGAAATGTTTTGTTCTGAAGGTACAGTGGATACTAATTAGAAAAATCCATCATCTATATCAATCATGAGGAAGGGGAGGTTTGGGTACCCATAAACCGGTTTAACCCTACCGCTGGCTATTGCCAGTGACGGTACCAAGTCCGGCTATCCCGAGTTCCTATCGTTATCTATGTTTGTCTTTTGTCATTTTATTGTTTTTCTTGTGCAGTTCCCTGGTTGATTGTGACATGTGATTGTAATGTTTGGCCATTCCTTCATTAATACATACGAATCCGTGCTTAAACAACATTAGTGTGAGTACTATATACATGTTTACAGGGTGGTGTAGTTGGAAAAACAAGTCATGCAGAACATTGCTTCTGTAATTAAGGTGGCTCACTCATCACATTTATGAATTTGTGTCAGATTTCGGAACTCCTCTGATTTTTTTCTGTTCAATGGCCTAAAGAATTTTGCACACGGACATCCACTTTTTATTTCACGAATCTCTTCTATAGATCGAATTAAGACACCCGACAAGTTGTAATGAAATTTTTGATATAACTTCCTAGCTTTTAGACAAAAAATAGTCCTAATATTAAATTAAAAGAAAATCTACAGAAAACTATTTTTGCCAAATTTTTAATGTCTTCTATCTCTGTTCAAAGCACACGGACCTATACATTTCTTTTCATTTGGTCAACAATGCTTAATCAGTTTAAATATGTTTTAAGAAATCCTTGATAAACAACATCAGGAATGAGCCTCCTTAAAGGTAAATTGGCATTTGCATCACAGTTTATAATATTTATTCTACCGAAAACAATATCTATAATATGAAGTGTGGCGTTTTCATTGGTGCTCAGTATATTTGGTATTTGGTATAACCCATTTCAATTTTTTAAGCTGATTAACTCATTTACAGTTATTTGTACGACACATCATATCATCCAAAGCCATTTTGTTCGTTCTTAAAAATCTATTCATGGAATTCGAAACTATTGAGCAGGTCTGCAGACAAAGTGATTGGTGTTATACAAAAGTACGTTGATCACATACAGTACTTTACAGATTTTTCAGCGCTCATTCTTCAAATTCTCAGTTGCAATTTAGTTCAGATTTGCAATTTGTCCAACAATGCAATGTTTTAATGCCTGACACATTCCTAAAAAAGCGGACAAAATATCAAACCGATTAGATGTCGTTCAGAGAAGACCCAATAAAAATGATGTCTGTAAAGGGAAAAAAAGGCATATTGAAAAAGCGATGCTTTAAAAATGTGCAAAATATCATGACTGATTAATTTAAAATGTAAAATTTGTTTCTCCCACTGCTTTGTTCACCCTTTCTGTCGTATACCTTTCTTTTTGATACAATACAATAAAGGAAAACACCAACAGATTCGCTGCATGGTCACTTTATCTTTTTAGCAATTTTATTTCCATTTCGGATAATTGAAATTAATATACCCCAGGACAATTTTTTCGCTGTCATCACTCAAAAATACAGACTGGTTCTCCTTTATAGTGGAGTAACAGGAGGTAAAAAAAAGAATTCAGTTAGGGGACCTTTCAACAAAACTGATTGCAAAACACGAATTGTTTTTGATCCGATCATTTTAAAAAAGTACCATAGATCTGAAATATATTGGCATTGCAGACAATAGGAAGTGACTTTCTTCCTTGTTCCCTATAAGATAGAGAAAAACAGCATGAATTTCATGACATTAATATTTATTTCAGGATTTATACAAAAGTGCAGCCATAAAAATCGAACTATAATTTTGTTAATTTGACTGTTTGAAAATACTTACAAAAAGCACATAGCAATATCTCAAACATGATATTGTTAATCAAGAACTTTGCATTGATATACCACACAACAGTGACATGATTTTTTTTATTTGTATTAAATTTAAATAAACATAATTGGCGGAAGGTAGTAAATACGGGTTCTCCAACCACAATTAGGTATTTATTGATTGAATTTCACAGGTCAGGTAAAGGAAAGGTTAAAAGTGTAGAATGGCTAGGCCATCTGTTGACTCTGTAAGCGCTGGATCTTTAGGATGTTATTCTGAATGTACATATAAAATGTAAAAATTAATTCTATATTTAAGGGAGTATGAGCGTCAGATTTCAATAGCATTCGATATCCTCGGGTTTTATCCACTCAAACAGCGTTATTTTCTTGCACATAGATCATATTTTCCTGGTGATTGGTCACTTTAACATGCATAGAATAGACAATATGCAAAATTTTATCAACTTCCAAATATATTTTCATATATTTTAAGGCATATAAACAGCTAATTGAAAAAGAAGGAAAACTCTAGAGAGAACTGTTACTGCTAAAATTTTGACGTCTTATATCTCAAAGATATTTACATGGATTTTAAAATTTTTTGCTCATGTTGTTCTATTAGCAAAGTTCTTCAAAACAAGAGGTCAGAATTTTAAATCTAATTACAAAATTTCCGGCACTCGTACTTGTAAACCTATATGTAATTGAGATAACTTGACAGAAATGAGCCAAGGGGTAATAATGACCTTACCTTAGATTAAAAAGATAACAGGCGACACCTTCGATTGTTTAAAAATACATTTACAAACCTTCTCCAATCCGTCTGTGTTTGGAACAAAAACATTACCATCTTTATCAGAAAAATCAAAATCATCACTCTTGTTCAACTTCACTAAGACCTTTAGAAAACAAGACATTTCTTATTTTGTAAATCATTTAACCACTCACAAGAAAGTCTAAGAATATATCAAAATATTAATCTTCCGGAAAAGAGGGCTTTAGAGATCCAGACAAAATGCCACTACACTATACTTTACTTTACTATACTATACCATACCATACTATACTATACTATAGTATGCTATACTATACCATATGCAATACTATTGTATTATTTTTATATATTTTGAAGTCCATTTGGCGTGCATGGCTAACTAACATGTTAGCGATGAATATTTTTTGCAAAAAACAAATACGTCGGACCAATTTTCTACATAATAACTTATAGAATCAAATATACATCAATATGCTTACTGTTATGTTTTTTTGTTTTTTTGGGGGGTGTTTTTTGTTTTTTTCTTTTTTTTTCTGTTTTGTTTTGTTTTGTATTTTTTTTGTTTTGTTTTTTTTGTTGTTGTTTTTTGTTGTTTTTTTGTTTTGTTTTGTTTTTTTTTTTT
>MJUU01042379.1:63244-80779 GCA_002080025.1 Modiolus philippinarum
CCCATATACAGTTTGGCTATAGCAATAAAAAAGTATATGATCAAGATTACTTTTCGAGATAGAATGCATCGAACACTACATTCATTTTCATATCATGTGTAAAAAGGGGGTTATTTATACAAGTCTGCTCTGTGTCATGTGACCAAAGCAAACGGCTAATAACCTAACTGTGTAGTTATGTAAATTTTTTTTATTACATGATTGTACTATGATTTTCACAAAATAACTTTTTTTGCATTATGTAACCATCACAACAATCTGATCAATCATATTATCGGCAAATCATTGATGCACTCTTTAACCTAGGATTTGAGGCCCTAAAATGTATCTGATACCTTGCTAAACCATTGTTTAATAAGCTTGATAAGATTTCCAATTAAGAAAAAAAATATTATTACCTTCAAATCTTGAGACATGTAGTTAAATATTGAGCATTGCATTAATAAAATTTCACCCCGCATGGCTGCAGCTGGAAATTCTATTCTTATTAAAAAATTCTGGTATGTCGTCACCTTTATTAGAAATAAAAAAAAAAACATGGATATTATTAGGATATAAGTAAAGGTAAGGCCAAGCAGTATACCTCTGTATGTTACGTGTAAAAATAATGCATACCAAAAAACAAAAACAACAACATGAAAACCTGTTCATTTTTTATTATTTTGTTTTTTTAAATCTAGCAGGAAATGCCATTTATTGTAAAATCCTAATTTTCCATTGTCCAAAGTATAACGACATACAAAAACAATTCAATATAGTTAATCTTTCCGAAACAAAAAACGAACAAGATAAATTTATAAAAATTATGTTACTCCGAATCATTTGCAGTTTGTTGCTCCATTTATAAAAAAGGGCTTTAATACTGAGGAAAGTGGACTCTATAGCTGCATGATTCTTGATTTTGTTTGTTGTGTTTGAAATGTCTTGTTAATTTTTTTCTATTTTGTACTTAAATTATATGTATTGCCATCAACTTCCAAGGGAGTAAAATTGTACTTTCAATAAATATTAATTTAAAATATTTTAAAAGTTCGATCCAGAAACGTTTAAAAATCTAAAAATTATGATTGGTGATATTCCAATGCAGATCAATTCCATGCATTTTGAAGACCAAAAACGAAAAGATATTTAAGCTGATAGGAAAGAAATAATCAATTAGTAGTGTCTAAATAGGAAAACCAAACTAAGTTAAGGAGAAGGTTTTTTCATGAGAGGGAGATACCCCTGTTTAAAATATCAAGTTTCTAAATAAAATTACGTTTCGTCCCAGCACCAAACAATTGGACTACTTGGTTGTACATCCATTCAGAGAGAAATAGTCTTAAGAGAGGTATCGACCTAGTAGTAATAAATATCTTAATATTCTATAACATATATTTGATAAAAAAAACAGTCAATTTAAATACGTCATTACGAAAAAAGAAATATATATAAATACTTACATTTGCAAGGTTTGCTGCAACACCTAAACCTGTCCGAGGATTGACGGCAAACGCCGATGTAACCCATTCTGTAATAGTGTCTGGAGCTGTTGTTAGTATTGCGGCAGTCCCATCTTTTCTGAAAAACATTTCGACAGAATAGCAACCATATAACATGATATATTTATATTGGGAAAGTAGAAGAAAACTATTCAGCTATATGATGTGAGGTTCCTCACTGTGTTGAAGACCGTACGGTGACCCCTAGATGCTTTGTTTTGGGTCGTTTTAACCTGGATATGGGATGTTGTCTCCTTGAGATTTACCCCATTTCCTTTCTTTTCCATATTCAGTGATGTTTTTTTCGGACCGGAAGTGGTTTTTCCCCTCGAAATAAAAAAAAATTCTAAGCAACCGTACATTGTTTTCGGTTCAGACATAAAAACATTTTATTGTGTGTCCATTTTATCAATGTGTAGCCAAAGTACAAGGTGAAATGACGCGGAAAAGACCTTGCAATTGTCGTTTTAATTATAATGATAATTTTCATAGTCTTAGCTACAAGTGTTCACAAGTACTCGAGTATTCAAGTATAATTTGCAAAATTAAATCCGGTATCAATAAGTAAAAATATTACTCTACCAATTTATATAATGTGCCAATTCTGAATTCTCTCATTTCTGAAATGTTAATTGGCTTGATATACAGCGTAATTCGAAACACCTGCGCGTTTCATAAAACGTCTTAATCAAATAATGTGCACGATCTGGGTGTTATCTGTCAATCAATCGTTCGCTAATCATATGCAATTTAATTGACATTCACCTATCGAATAAAAGGCGTTAATCTGCACGTCAATCAATTATCAGTTTTCAAGGGAAAATTCGCAAAAAAATTTAAAAAATGATATTATTTTCCTTGTGTATAAATGGACACGTATACATCTATATTATTGTTTTATTCAAAAAAGATGAGCCCATGAATGAGATCGATATTTCAGAGCATATTTCATTTATATAGAAATGTGTCAAGATTCGGAACTTCTCTGGTTTTCTCCATTTCAATGGCTTAAAGAATTTTGAGTACGGATCCCCACATTTTATTTTATGAATGTCTTCTATATGTGAAATTAAGAAACCTGACACCTTTTCATAAAATTCTTAATATTACTTCCAAGCTTTTAGAAAAAAAAATAGTTCTAACTTAAATTAAGAAACATCAAGAGAACTCCATCTCCAGTCAAATTTTTAATGTCTTGTAACTCGGTTATAAGCACACGGATTAATATATTTCTTTTTACCATAATCATTTAGTCTACAATGCATAGTGAATGACAATAGGTTTCCAGAAATTCTTGATATAAACAACATCAGGAGTGAGCCTCCTTAATAGATTTCTTCAGTGCAATGCTTACAAAATAAAAAGACATTATTTGTACGATCATCAGATTTTATTTCGTCGAAAATTCGTTAACGAAACTTACACGAATTTGATTTAGAAATTTTGAATTTATTTAGACAGTTTTTTATAAGGATTCTCATAACGATTCATTTGAACTTGAAATCCTTTCCCGAAATCCAGACAATCATTCACCATTTTCCCGTTTCAAAGGCGGGGAAATATTTTATTAAGACTTTTAAAGATGCTGTTTCAGTGGTTCCGATGACGGTTTATCGTGGCAAAAACTCTGTCTATGCATGTAACTTATGCAGTTTGTATACACCAACCGACCACTTTGTAAATATCTCGTGCACCAAGGGCATTTTTTGTGAAGGAAGAACGGCAATACGATCATTCATTGGGGGAAGGGGGGTCATTGCACGTTACAGACACGTATACATTTGTACTAGCATTGCTTGTGTTCATTTACTCCAACCAAAATGATTTTGTCAATATTGATACCTTCTGCTTTAAACAACGACATTTTAAGTTTAAATGGTTGGACTATCATGTGGCACATAAAAAAGGGGTAATTAATATTAAACTATACACTTATATACTATATAATGATAACTTTCAAATAACGAAAAGGGATCAAAAGAATGTGAACAGTGAAATGTTGTGATAATGAGTCACACCTGTGGAGCCAGCTTTCAGAAATGAAGGGTTCCGATGAATTTTAAGAAAGAAAGGTTTCAGTCGATTTTTTGTTATTATTTGTCAATTTTTGCCTTAATTCTACACAAAATAAAAAAACATATTTTTAAATGGGGTTCCAAATTTTGGAACCTCCTATGGATCCGCTAATGTGCCAAATTACTGTTACAAGAGCACACTGTAGCAAATAGAAACATATAAAATACTTAACTTGGCAAACAAAACTGAGTGGATGATTACACATAAATGCACAATTTGATAATTTTGATAATAATAAGTCCATGCAAGTTAGCAAATAAAAACATGATATTAATATTTTTCAATCATCTGGTCAATTCACATCTCGGTAATAAGTATTTAAACGGCTTTGAATATCACTCATATCGAGTAGACCGAATTATACTGAGTGTGTTCTACTTCTGTGCTATATAGATTTTTACAGAATTTTGAACTGAAAGAAAAATGCATTTCTTTTTCAAAGTGCAAAGGGTGTATCTACCGTATGGGGTAGTAAAAATAGTGAAAATTATAATACATATAAAGAAATGAAGTCTTTAAACATTGATATATTTCTTCAAAGTGGTAAACTTTAAAGATTTACATATATATACAATGTGATGTGAGAGGTACATGCCGAACAAGAATTTGTTGAAGAAATAACAGAAACAGGGAAACGTATTAAACCGTTTTGTCTGGATGATTTTACGTAACTTTCCGTGTCCATTCTACATACGTCGTATGTGCACATTCTACAAGTTTCTATTTTTTTTCATTGTGTATTTTTTTATTGTTTTGTTTGTTTGTTTGTTTGGTTGGTTGGTTGGTTGTTTTTTGTAGTTTGGTTTTTTTTATTCTTTTATTTATTTATTTATTTTTTGGTGTATTGTTTATTTTTATTTATTTTATTTTTTGTTTGTTTGTAAAATTGTAAAACTTCAAATGTTTGCGTCACAAGTTCACTTCAAGACCAGCTCGTACAAAACGTTATTTACATTATTTTTTTTACTTAAACCTGAATTCCGGAACCTGGATACTGTCATGCCATAATTTTTGATAATCTAATAATTTACTTAATGTTTATTTACGTAGAAATATAAGCAATTTTGCACCTTTTAAAATGACATTCGGAAATTTGACCAGTCAGTAAAAGGATTTTCTCATCTGAAATGCATTGAGCCATAAAAATGAATTGCAATAATAAAACAAAAAACCAAAACAAACACGCAAACAAAAAGGAAAAAAATTAAACAGACCAACAAACAAACCAAAACTAAACAAAAACACCAAAATGAATATACAATTTAGTAAAAAAATTTACTGAATCAATAAAAAAAGAAATTAAAAAAATAAAATAATCAGCGCCGTTTCAGAGACATTTAAAGATGAAGTACATGTATTCCTACCGATTAGAGAATTTGGGTCCTGTGTTGCATGTGGTTAAATATTGTATTTTTTGTCTAACTGGACACTAAGAAATAAATTCTTAAAAAAAATTTTAGTAAATATTGAAATTCCATTTCGCAAATTAAAAGTAAGTAAATAAATTGGACTGAAATGTCAGATTTTTTCACATTGCATTGATCGCCGTTTTTCCAAAACTAACACAAATATAATCCCTTTTTGTTATTTTTGTCATGTGCTGGTGTGGGAGAAACACATCTCATTTCTTATATATAATAGTAATGTTTCCAAAAATCTCTCAGTATTCTACAGAATGTGTAAAGCGAGTAGGACAGATATGTTTTTATTTTGAAACAATAAATGAATGCATCTGCTGTCTTAAAATAATCTGAATGTTTGTATCAAAATAGTAAAAATAAAGTCCTTAAATAATTTTTGAGAATTTGTGTATCAAAATCATAACGAATGAAAACCATTTGAATTTTGCCCCCCCCCCCCCCAAAATAAAAGAAAAAAACAACAACGAAATTGCATATAGCCATAGATGAAATTTCACACAACGCAGGCCAATTTTTCTAAAATATGCAAAAATTCTTATTTGTTAATACTATTTGAACTTGCATATGTTTGTAGTTTGATGGACGTGTAGATATCACGCCCTGTTTAATCGATTTGTTCAGAACGTGTAAATTGCATACGACGGAAGTATGTTTGATTGACAGATAATACCTGGTTCGTACACATTGTTTGTTGAGGCCGATTAAAGAAACGCGCAGGTGTTTCGAATTTTGCTGTAATACTTACGGAGATGTCAATGTTAAACAAAATCCTATATACTTGACATTCGAATTAGTTTTGAATCTTTATCGAATATAGCGGGTAATATAAAGAGAATGCGTGATCTTTATCAAAACAAAATTGAAGAATATACTGGAAAACAGAAATGCTGAAATCGACTTGTCAAATCACGATCCTATCATGAATGTACAAATACTTTAACTACTTATGATTATCTACATAAATTACCAATGTATTCAGCAAATGAATAGACGGAGTTTGATATTAAAAACTATACTAAAATGCATTGTTAACAAAATGGTTAAAATGTAAGTTAAGCTGTAATTAAAATTTTATAAGTTAAAAAAAATGACTTAAAATGTCAAAATGCTCATATTGCAATATCAAATATTCTGTATATTTTCAGTATTTCAAATATCGTGAACAGTTTGAAAACCTATGCAAAATGAATTATAACTAGATTTGCAATTGCTTGCAATAGCTGATTTCACCCCTGACAGCCAATTCGATTATTCCATATTGTTTACAGCATCTACTTAGAAAAAAAAATTCATTGAAATCGGACAAAGTTAAAATTTTGATGTGGCAGCAATCTTGGAAATGACCGCCATTTTCAAATGAAATCGCTTTCCGCATAAATTCCTTCCTCTAACCTTTCTTAACATTTACACAAAATATAATAAATGTTAGTACAGATGTCACCTGGATATTCAATGAAGTTGTATTGAGCATTTTGGCAGCCTTATGGAAATGGTGGCCATTTTGAAAATCTTTTTCGCATAAACTCCTTGATATCATTTTATTGTTCTGCAAAGCAGTTTTGAGATATTGAACTAAATTGGTTTATTTTTTTTGTATTTTAGCAGCCATCTTGGAAATGGTACCCATTTTGAAATTTTTTTTCGCATAAATTCCTTACTCTCCTCTTACTGAACATTTACACAAGATAAGATCAATTTCTTTAAAGCAGTTGCTCTGAAAAGGAATCCTCAATTACTTCGTTGTAACGTTCAATGGAAGCCATCTTGAAAATGGCGGCAATTTTGAAAAAAAAATCTTGGAAGCGCCTCTCCACCTTATGATTCAACTTAGTATGAATGATTTCTGTTCTGGCATCATTGAGAAATAAACCGAAAGAGGTCGTTTTAGTAACTTTGGTAATAGGGTTAACTTCCAAAACACCCATGCGAGCAGATAAACTCGGATTCGTTGTAAATAAGTGATAAAGTGAAAAGGGAATATGGCAATTGGGTCAAAACAAAACAGTTTGATTGAGTCTCAAACTGTCCAATACACAATATTGGTGTGATGTTATGTTTGCGTATAAACGTTTTTTTTTTTTTTTTGTTAAAAAATCTCTAAAGACCTACGACGCTCTGCATTGTTCTAAGGTGATATTTTGGTACATTTCGAAATGCCATAGTGCAGATATGCAGATATGCGTTAGCAATGAAATTCATACGATCGGCATCTTGGTGTGCAGATAAAATCAGAAACAGTGACCGATGGCCAGGGAAGGCAAAACCGATGAAAACGTTAAAAGCTGCAAAAAGGAAATTTACAGGAACTGCAGTATTTTGTTAATTTGAAGTTTCGGTCCAAAATATGATTCAAGATTCATTCGTTACTTAAATGTAGTACTGGAATAAACAGTTCTTTTACTGTCTACGACCTTTCAATAACAATTGCTGTTGGGTTGCTACCGGACACTACCGCAATTGAAGGGGAGGTTGGCTGGCAAGTAAACTGGTTCAACCCATTTTTTTCTTTTTAATGCCTGTCCAAATCAGTACAATTGCTGTTTTCCTGCTTTGTCTTTTTTGCCTTTGGATTTTGGCGTTTGGCAGTTGTGTCCGGTACTTTATTACCCTCATTTGTTTACATTATACCGAGGTAGCTTGATAAATTCATTAAAAGTTATAGCCCTTGGCGTGTTTCGTATAGTGACCAATAATTTCTGAACCGATACAGTTAATATAATTAATATATCATTTACAGAAATCAGTAAAAAAGACATCCCGTTGTGCCTCAGCTCAAGGGTCATTGAGTATTTTTGCCTTTCCCTTGACTGATTTTCATAGCTGACTCTGCAAAAATAAATCCATGACAAAGACGTTAATCTGGAACGGTCTAAATGTAGATGTTGGGAATATACGTAACCCAAAAACTTACTCCACGACTAGATCGTGAACCTAGTAAGGTGTTGAACAGTCTAAATGTAGATGTGAGGTGTTTAACTGACCCTTGACAATTTAATCCAAGACCGGAACGATAACCAGGAACAGTGAAAATGTAGGTGAAAGGTAGATGAAAGGTATTAATGATTCCTGTAAAGTAAATCAACGACCAGCACGTTAACCTACAACGGCAAAAGTGTGGATGCATGGTATTTGACAGACCCCTGAAAAATTAGTCCGTGACCATGACGTTATTCTGGAATGGTTATCATAGGTATATGGACCAAATTTTGTGTCTGATTTCAGGTTTGTTTTATCATTGCTAACAATATCGAAGATAAAAACACAATTTCAGAGAAAACATATCACTAAATAAGACTTGCAGTTAGTTCTTTTATCAATTACTGTTCATAATTTTTTTTAAGATATTAATATTAGTATTTAACACATTTTTAGAAACTAAAACAAATGACAAATGACATAGAGAATATTACCCAACAACTTTTGGAAAAGACCTATTCATTGCTCTAAGAAACCATTGATGTACATTCGTTTTCATATTTGCCATATTTGGCTTTTCCAGCAATTGAATGTACCCATTACGTTTGTCTTTTCGCAGTGGGAGTAAACTTAAGTCAGTCTTTGTCACGTGGTCTCATTTGTTTATCTTTTTTATACCTATTGTGGTCTTAAAGCATGTGAAGCAAGTCGTATTAGAATTCTTATAAGAATTCAGTTAATCTATTGAGTGTGCATA
The DNA here is from genome assembly GCA_002080025.1 of Modiolus philippinarum. Taxonomy (NCBI): domain Eukaryota; kingdom Metazoa; phylum Mollusca; class Bivalvia; order Mytilida; family Modiolidae; genus Modiolus; species Modiolus philippinarum. Next base: position 71,896 of record MJUU01042379.1, read on the forward strand.
GCGCTATGTTTATATATGTGGAGTCGGTAAAACAATTCCCCGTGGTAGAGATGTATGCTCTTTATTTTTCTTAGATATGGTGTATTTGTACATGAAATTATATCTCATATGTACACTTTGTTCAATTACTATTATCTAAATTTATGTAAATTCTAAAACCTAAGGATTAACTCCCTCCATCGTAGTTTTGTCTTTAGCCATATTTGATATAAATGATTATTCGGATTTCATTTGGTTTTATACATTTTAAACATTTTTTGAAATTATGGATTTCCTTTGTTTGGGTTCTAGTGCTGCTGATGAGGAATTAATTTCCAAAATGGCCATACAGCTCATTAAAATTATTGCAGTTGGAGTAAACATATGTGTTATGGTCTCATGTTCATTTACTCCATATCCTTTCGTAAAATATTATAGATGAAAGTAAGCAAAAGTTGTCATCAACCAATTTTTTTTTTTAAAATATATTATAATTTTGTTGGGGACAAAGTTTTTCTTAATTTTCCATTGCTTTTGTTTTTTTCTGTAGCTTAAAACATGGACAAAAATAAATAAAATTTAATAAATGGGGAGTGTTTTTTCAGTTATGATAAATAACAAAATACCAAACACGAGACTTATAAATAGAAAAGAAATATTTATTTGCAAAATTATTAACCCTATTTGAATGGATTAAAATTGAGAACATCCCATTTATTAAAAACCTGAAGTTAACACTCCTTAAACGATACATTATTGAATTCCAATGAGTGTAAAATGTCAGTGTCAATTACCTTGTTTTAACGTTCTCCCATAACCAAGTCTCTGGAAAGTTTTTTCTAGTTCTGCTTGGTTCTGCAAGACCACCTCTGTGCTCTAAAGGTTGTCCGCCACTAGGAGCTCTACTACTAATATTCGAACTAGATCCTTTGGTAAGAGATACAAAGTCATGGAACATGTCTTAACTGTTCAATCTTTTTTATACATAAAAAACGCAGCAGGGGTGTGAATGTAATGAATTTCTTTCAAAAGACATACACTTGACAAATGAAATGACAAATTGAGTTCGTTCATATTCATAACTTCCAACTCAGCAATATTATTGATTTCAAAATGTCACAGTATAACCAAAAAATCGGTCCGATTACGTTCATCAAATTACACTAAATTACAATTACTTTCCAAAATGTATGATTAAATTAAATTAATGATTATAGCTTTTTTGGCATGATTAAATTAGATTAATGATTACATTGAAGAGTAATCATGATTATATTGAAATCTGAAAAAAACTATGGTTAAGAAATTGCAATATTTACGTTAATTCTTCTTTTCTGACTAAAAAAATTGTCCTTCTCTTCTTGATAAAGTATTTACTTGATATTTTTGGTGTGAGTCTGTCATATGCAAAATCACTATATGCCCCTTTAGTTTTTAGTTGGTTGGTATGCTTTCTGTACGTGTATATTGGATTCTTTTTAATCCGTTTAATCTAACAAATTGTTGAACATGCAAAAAATTTGAACACTGTTTGAATGGATAAAACCCGAGGATATCGAAAGCTTCTGAAATCTGACACTCAAACTCCCTTATCCTATATATACATATATATAATAGCTGTATTGTCACAAAGTCCATTATATTTCAACATATTAGTATAAAATTTTCTGAAATTTATATTAGGCATGAAAAGAGAAATGATTTGAGATTTTAATATTTCCATTGTCATCATAATGTAATCATAAAGTAATCATGCTTACAGGCTACAAGTAATTGATTGAATTAAATTACATGTAATCAGATTTTTGGCTAATCAATGATTACACTGATTACTTTAAAAATTGTAATCAATCACAGTTGATTAACGCTTATAATTGCAATTACCCCATCTCTGAATATAACTAGCAACTACCTCGAGCTAGGCATAACTAAAGATTTTTGCAAATTTTGGTAAATCAAATTTTCTACAGAAGGGCAAACCCACTAATTGAGTAAACAAACATACGGTCTCTCTTGAAACACTGTAATACTTTTTCGTCGTGAAACACTGTAATACTTTTTCGTGTACAATGAATTGATACATTATAATCTTGAACATTTCCAGCTTAATAACAAACTATGATAGGTCAGATATTATTTTTTAATATTAAGTTTCAAATTTAGCATTAACATCGTCCCTTTGCTTTATTACGGTATAGATCTTATGGTGGCTTTGAGTTGTTATTACTCCCCTTTCGGTCGTTGTCTCTTTGACACATTCCCAGGTTCCCTTCTATTTTTCTATTTAAACATCAAATTACGAAATTATTCATGGACGAATGGTACATCTCTCTGCTATTCCTCCTCTAGACATATGCTCGGACATATGCTGGGATATTCACAGCAATAACTATCTTGTGTTTTCCAAACTATGTATATTTATAATTTTTACTTACTCTCGACTTGAATGAAATAGACTATTTTTTTTTTTTTTTTGGTAATTAGATTAGATCCTGTTATTCTTCGTCAAATGATGTTCTTTCAATTATTCTCATACAAAATACTTGAGAAATTGATAGTGACCCTACCCTCTCCTCTCCTCTCTATTTTGGTTATAAAATTATTACAAAATAGACATTGCATTGCGAAACTACAGAAAATCAAAAATGTTCTTTAATCATGTAAACTCATTTTGGAATTGAAATTTGTTTTTGTTCCATGTTTCTCTGTCCTTAGCTGATTTTGGCTTTACATTTAGATCATATTGGTTATTTGTTCTCTATCAGTTTTTAAACATCTTTGAGTTTATGGTCTTCCAAACAATTAGATTTTATCTGCACAGAGGAGACATAAGTTGTCGAAATGTGCATATGCAGAAAGTAAATTCACAGTAACTTCGGTATTTGCTTATTCGTTACCACTGGGTCGATGCCACTGCTGGTGGACTGTTAGTCCCGAGGGTATTCACCAGCCCAGCGGTCAGTACTTCGGTGCTGACCGAAAGCCGATTATTTTTGAAACCTCACAATATCTAAATTTTTGTAAATTTTGTTGAAAATTTAGGAGTATCTTCCTCATGCAAAGCTCTGCCCTTAGCTGATTTTGGCTTTACATTTAGATCATATTGGTTATTTGTTCTATATCAGTTTTTAAACATCTGCGAGTTTATGGTCTTCAAAACAATTAGATTTTATCTGCACGGAAGAGACATAAGTTGTCAAAATGCGCATATGCAGAAAGCAAATTCACAGTAACTTCGGTATTTAGTTATTCGATACATAACAATATTTTTCATTTTAAGAAGTAATTTATTTTAAAGATTATTATTATATATTACGAACCTCGATTTTCGCAATTATTGTCATCATTCGAAATATAAAAATACCCAGTTGCATAAACACGATAAACTATGTTATACAGTACAGTGTTTCAAGGAAGAACCTCTCATCAATAGCATTAAAATCAAATTAAACGGAAAGCCATAATTTAAAAATAATCTAAAAGTAAAACTGCTAATAACTTATACAAAAATACCAAATTCCTAGCTATTTGGGTTTTATCAAATATATTGAATCAGTATTTTTTCCATAATGGCAAATGCAACAGACTTGGGTTTTCATTAATCATATGTAATCTAATTTTAGATTATAATGTAAATTTCTGTATAGCCTTATATTTAATGTGACCCTATAGGTTATTTGTTTCTATCAGTTCTTATATTTGATATTACTGGTTATTCGGATTTCGTTTGGTTTGTGAATTTTAAGCATTTTTTGAAATTATGGATTTCCTTTGTTTGGGTTCTAGTGCTGCTGATGAGGAATTAATTTCCGAAATGGCCATACAGCTCATTAAAATTATTGCAGTTGGAGTTAACATATGTGTTATGGTCTCATGTTCATTTACTCCATATCCTTTCGTAAAATATATAGCATGATTCGATCTTCACTGAAAAGATATCAGCTGCAAAATAGTATTCTGGAGAAAGTATAGTTACAGTGCATTCTGTATTTTGTTATTTCGAACTTACTCAAAAATGTTATTCATTTAAAGGTCAACAAAATAACTAAATACCGAAGTTACTATAAATTTTGATTCTGCATATGCGCATTTCGATAACTTTGTCTCATCAGTGCAGATAAATCTAAACGTTTGGAAGACCATAAAGTCAAGATTTTTAAAAACTGATAGAGAACAAATTACCAAATATGATCTAATTAGAAAGCCAAAATCAGCTAAAAATAGAGCTTTGCATGAGGAAGATACTCCTTAGCTTCAACAAAATTTACAAAAATTAGATATTGTAGGGTTCCAAATAGAATCGGCTTTTTGGGTCAGCACCGAAGTACTGACTACTGGGCTGGTGAATACCCTCGGGGATTAACAGTCCACCAGCAGTGGCACCGACCCAGTGGTAACAAATAACTAAAGACCGAATTTACTGTATTTACTTTTGTTCACTATGTTACAAAAGTAACGTCTTGAACAAAACATACGCAAATTTTAATTTCTAAGTGTTTAAATGCAATGCATAAAAAGCCTCATCTTCGATTTCTCTGTGCTTCTTGTCTGCAACGCAAATCTCTAAAAGCCAGATAAAGGAATTAATTTTCATTGCTTTCAGCTTTCTAAAATACTATAATACTTAAATTTTAATCCACAGGCAGCATGGTACTTGAATTTTCCAGCGTCAGAATTTCCAGACTACCGTATTTAATTCAGTTTTTCTTTTAGTGTAATGCGTGGATCGGGTGCACATTTTTCACATGAAGCACTAGCGCACTTCATTCAAAATGTGCCAGGGTCCATACTTTTTAATCAAAGAAAATTTAGAAGATATTGCATTCAATTCTTACGTCGATTTCTCGGTTATTAGAATGTACAGATTGGCCATATTAAAATATCCCTAAATCTAAATAAGAATATTTGAAATTGACACCCCTCATAAAGGCTTACATTCCATTTCATGGTACATTGATGTTGTTCTTTTTTACGCTCGTGTTCATTTCCTAGCATATATAACATCAATACTCAAAATTTATAATCTATTACTACTTAAGAATTATGTCAGCCTCATGTAATCATAAATTCCGTTTCATGGTTTAATGATTTTGGGTTTTTTTTTTCTTTTATTATTACTACATTCATTTCCTTATCTGGCAATTTGTACAACATGACTTACAACTAGGTAGACACTTATTAACAATCAATTTGTCTTTTTATATTTATGTCCATTTTAACAGCTGTATTATTTACTCTTTTTACAGTTATATTGTCTTTTTACATTTATGTTCATTTTAACAGTTGTTTTATCTTCCTTTTACAGATATATTTTCTTTGAATGTTACAAGGTACTTAAAGCAGAACACATACATGTATCTATTTTACTAATTTTCTGCATTAGGATTTTTTTATGGACGATCATTTACATATTCATGCTAGACATTTCCATATCTTTGTTTGTCTTATTTATGACTGTTCTTCTACAGATTTCAACTCTTTTGATTATTTGAATTGGAAAAAAACTCAAATGAAAGCGTAGGTTAGTGTTTATTGTTGGTGCAAAGTTTTATGTGTTTGTAATATCTATGGTTTTAAAATTCGCTTGTGTCGTCAACGCTTATTTTTCCTATTTATCAAAAGGTAAGACATTGTTACATTGGAAAAATGGTGCTCAGAACCAAAATCTATCAGAAAGAACAAAAAAACTGATTGAAAACAAAAGGGAGCAGACAAAAAACGTACAAATCGGGAATTCATTGTATATGTATGTCATGTATGCATGTCAATGCTAAATTTGAAAATCAAGCTTATCAATAATAACAACCCATAATTTTTTTTTTAAAAATCATACAAACCGACGATGTGCTGATACAAATTTGCATCTGTCAAAACATATACACCAGCACCCTAAAATTAAGGAATTAAGTTATAAGATAGCAGATATGAACATTTGCTTAATGATATAATTATTTTCTGTAAATGAGCATAATTACTGTACATGTACCTGAAAAATTATGGCAACTAAAACGTTATAGAGCAGACTTGCTATTATAAGATTGATGACTAAGTGGTAGTAATTTGCAAATTTATCTTTTATCTGTGATATATCTTTTTCAGATAATGCGTTGTCATGAAGATACTTTTTCATCAATTTTACCTCGTTGTAATATTTATACTGAGAATTCAATTTTACCTCGTTTTTAATATTTATACTGAGAATACAAATCTTTTTGACAAAGGCTTTTCAATAAAACTGATACAGAGTTACTTTCAGATGAGCGAAAAGGCTTCAAGGAACACCTAACGTACATCAAAGACACTAAAGGCGTCTTCTGCAGTAGTTGCAGATTCAAATAGCAAGTGTGAAGAGTCTGGTCGTTGTTTTAAAGTAGGAAACCAACTCGTTGATGAATATCTATGCAACTCCCTTAATACCTGCAAATACATTTATACACGTTACACATATTTAAATCATGAACATTGAGTTGCAAATTTTATATTTGTATATTTTCATTTATGAGTAAGTATATTACATAAATATTGACAAATATTGGCCAATTGTGATCATTTAATATATTTCATCTTATATTTTATGTATCAACTTTTACTTTATTTGAACAGACTTTTGATCAATGTATACATTAAGTCAATATCCCCCCTCCTTAATGATTATTACCACTTTTATGTTGACAAAGAGAGTAATAAGAATGAATTCTAAGAAGAATGTTTTCATATTATACAAGGTAATAGTGAGATGGAAAGACAAAAAGAAATTAACTTCAGTATTTTTTATTACCACTTGGCCGACGCCACTTCTGGTCGATTGGCAGTACCAAGGTTATTCACCAACCCAGTAGCCCGAAAATCGATTTTTATTTTAAAATTTACAAGAAATTAAATTAAATTTTGTTTAAAACTTAGGAGTATCTCCCTGTTGTATAGCTCTCTCCCTAGCTGTTTTTGGATTTATATCTTATTTAATCTTATTAGCATTTTGTTCTCTTTCAGCTTTTTCACATATTTTGGTTAATGGCTTTCCAAATGTTTTGATTTGATCTGCACTGAAGACACATTAGTTGACGAAATTGCCATATATAGAACCTAAATTCACAGTAACTTCGGTATTCTGTTTTAATATATATATCTATGCGTCTGAAGTCAAAGATCAACTGATAGTTTTAAGATGTGATATTATCGAGAACACCTTTTCACTGAGGAATTTGACCATTACAGTTTGAGTGACACGCAACACTACATTTGTGAATTTCACTGTTTGAGATAAGGCCCCATTTGGATGAATTTTCATCTCGTCAGTGCAACTCGAATCTAAAAATCAGAAAAACGCTACCGAAATATTACTCCCTCGGAAGGGTGTACAAGACTGGAGATTGACTGGTAAATTTCCGGCTTCTACCCCTTTGGCCCCGCCATGGATGGATCTCACTGGAGCAGCCGGGAGGAAAAAAATCCAAAGTTCCATATTAAATGTCTACTCTACTCTTTGACTTTAAATGAAATGAAATAAATAACTAGTGAGAATACATAAACCAAAACAGAAACTGAGAAGTCTTTGTGTGTCATCCAAAAGATGGTCAGGATGAGTTGACGTTTATTTTGTCAATCGATAATTCCCAAGACTTAGCTAAGAGGCGGAATAAGCTCTAAGGATCTTCTTGATGAAGAAAATTCTAGTCATGTAAAAAATTCATATATAATGTCTAAAACAGCGACAAACTTGGAAATCTTATTTATCTAATATTAGTAGTGATTTCTTTAAAATACGGTAGAAATACTTTATAAAGCAACTTGTACGATACAGAATGTTGTATCACCACACTGTGGTGATAAAAAAATGGCGCGACGTCGCACGTGTATCCATGACATCGTGGCGTCAACATCATGTAGTTCCTCAACAAAACTCATAAATAATGTAACGAAAGATGAATAAAATCATTTTTGGCAACGTTATTTTCAAAATGTTAGATAAACATATCATAAACAAAGATGTGATGGTACAACTTCTTGTATCAGGACTCCTCGGTGGAATGATTTGCATTTCTACTCGTCGCGCAAGCGCGACTCGTAGTGATACGGCCCATTCCAGCGACCCTTCCTGATACAAGTAGTTGTACCACCACACTATGTATATAATATTTATCTATTTCTCAGGAAAAGCGTGTAAATATGCTTATATAGGTCTTGAAAAATAAATTATATGCGTCTGAAATCAAAGACCAACTGAGTTAGAGTTTAAGGACGTGATATTATCAAGAACATATTTCCACTGAGGAATATGACCATTACAATTTTAGTGACACGCAGCACTATATTTGAATTTATTGTTGCAGATGAAGCCCCATTTCGATGAATTTACATCTCATAAGTGCAACTAGAATCCAAAAGTATGATAACCGCTGCCGAAATATGTATATATATATATAATTTGTAGCTGTTTAAAGAGTTCTAAGTTTATCCAAACTTAATAATATGGCTCCTTATAATCCTGAACGAATGAAAAGATATGAAGTAAATGCACTTGAGACACCGTCTCTACAAATACATGGTAAACCAAGCAATGAAACAACACTTTTATTGTTTTTTCTTCTTTTTCTGTAATATAGTAATATTTCATTATTTCTTTGACAAATTTATTGCATGATTATTTATAAAGTCATCAAAGACTTTGTCTCATATGTATTTACATCATATCCTTTCTTTGTTAATTAAGACTGGAGTGGGTCTCTGCTGCGGTGTGGAGTCTGTACAAAGATTCTCCGTGCCAGAGATGTATGGTCTCTATATATTTCAGTTATGGCGTACTTATTCTTGAGAGAAATATCATTTCAAATTGGTTACACTACTATTCTTTCAAATTTTGGTATTTCGTTTTTTTTTTTTCTTTTTTTTTCTTTTTTTTTTTTTT
>MJUU01042379.1:90867-199169 GCA_002080025.1 Modiolus philippinarum
CTGCATAATTATTTAGCTGTTGCCTACAACTGTATATGTTGTTAGTCTATATTTTGACTATTAAGTCGATTTTGTAATTCAACTTTTTATTTGCTGTGGTCAATTTTGACCAGCTTTTTCTTTATAGTTCAAATTGAAATAAATTTATTGATTGATTAGTTAGAGTTTGACGTCCAGTGAGCAATATTTCAGCTTAATCAGGACAAGAATAAGTCAATCAATTCGAAAAAATATAAGTAAGAGAAAAAAGAATGAAAGGGACAACCGGGACTACGAGTTTTGATTGCCACTGGAAAAGGGGACAAATGGGTAGGAGCAGGAAATTAGCCTTTTATACGAGTCCTACCGACTATGCTCTCTTTTCCCTCGCAACATAATTTTTATAACATCAAGACTTGACACGTTTTTCTTAGAATTTTATATACTTGTTGGCCTTTTTAATATCATAAAATTTAACGGTGTTTGGGGACTTTTTACCTCGAATTCCAAGTTAGGGTTAGCTTAATTAAGCAAAATGTAGACGAAGAAGTTATACAGTTGTAGACAGTAGCTATATGATTACGCTAAAAAAAACAACAGTCAAATACTGAACTATATAGAAATCGGAATAGAATATATATGGTAAATTAGTCGAATGAATAATACTTCATCTCTACGACAAGAGTTGAAATTGAAAAACATTCATACAAGAAGTGAAATTGAACACCAATAGCTACATAATGAGAAAAGAAAATTTGAGCAATGAAAATTCACACATACTGATTTTTGAAAGTTGTTCGAATCTTCGATCCTTGACAACTGAAAAACATGTTGATAAAACACAAAGCAGTAAGACAATGTAATACATATTCAACTGCGCATGTCATTCTTTGCACATAAGCGGATCCAGAAGGGGGGTTACGGGGATAGGAACCCCCCTTTTTTCTAGACAATCGTGTATTTTTTTAATGAATATCCTGATGTTTTATCAAGAATATCCTGATGTTTTATCAAGAAATACCCCATTTCATTTCCATTTCGAACCCCCTTTTCTAATTGCCTGGATCCGCGCCTGTAGTAGCACTCAGACAATACTTCTTGTTGCATTTGAGTTAGTCAGTTCTGAGATAGGACTCAATGATTTTATTCCTGAAAGGAATTAGACTTCAAACGAGCTGTTACTACTAGAGCGGGTAGAATTTTAAAATTGTCTGAGAAATCAGGGCTATTGCAATTTTCGCCTTGTACAGCGATAATGGGTAACATATAAAGCACTTTTTTGATAATGAAGTCAGTGAACATGTTTATGATGAACAATTGTGGTCTACGAATGTATATCTTCTGCACAAGAAAGTTTTATTGAATAAGATTACTGTTATCTAAGTTTTACATTTATATGTTAGCTGTTATTGACTTGATATACATTGTTAGCTGTTATCACTTATTTGAATTATCTATTATCTGTTATTGAAAAATCAATTTGCTGTTAGGCTGTTATGGGACCCTCCCTTGCCCCCCTCTTATATGTATATCAATATGATGGGTAGGAAAGTTGGACAGGGTGGTGTAATAAAATGGATAACAAGAAACATCTACAATGGCTGAAAATAACTTGGAACAGCCGGACTTGGTACTGAAAGTAGCAAAATCCATCGGTTTATGGGTACCCAAACCTCCCCTTTATCGGTCTCGTTTCCCTGTAGCATAATAAACTTACGAATACAACCCAATACAGGTAGACTACTAACTCCATGACCATAATCATGGAAGGAGAGAAAAATGGCAATAAGTAATTAAGAGAGATGGGCCAAGGGGTGATACCTTGATCCATTAAACTTTCTTTAAGTCAATACTAGCAGATGAAAATTTTCATTCCTGGACACTGATCTGAAATTTAATTTGTTCTCATATGAATACACTTGCACTTTTCATTTGGTACGTATTTTAGAAAACATAGTTAAATGTCATTTACAAGGCAAATTTTCATAGTTTAAGTCATGAAGCGAGTAATCTACATTTTGAAATTTGTCAATTTTTCATTTTTTTTGTAAATAAATAATACAAGAATGACAGACTGTGAAGCTCGTTTATATGCTTGAAATACCTCAAAAGGGATTCTTGATATTGTTATAGTGAGTAGAACCTTATATTTTTCGCTGATCAACCTCCTAAATTGATTTACATCGCGGGAACCCGGACTTCTGTCAAACAGTTTCAGTATTTTTACTGCATAGTATAATCCTCTCAATATCCCAGCGCTATTGGTTGTTGTGGGATGTTAAATGCAACCAGTCTGACTGACATGCATTGAATCTTGACCATCCTCCTTCTAACTAAAATTAAAAAGCAAATGCAAGTAGCGTTTTTTAATTGCTTTATATATATGTAGCCGGTCGCAAGACTCACTTTATCTCCTGCCAGGGATTATTCAATCATTTTTCAACTTGGCCCCCAACACTCAAGTTTTGCGTCGTTATTGTCAGTAATTAAGAATTTTTGTTAGTCATTTTTAAATGTATTTGTAAGGCTTTTTGAATGTTTTAGCTTTATTGCAATCATGTGAAATACTAATAAATGCCTTCATTTGGTTATAAGTTTGAATACAATGCCTTATAAGCTCATCTTTTATCCTCCCTAGTGAGTCAGTGTTTAATATACAAAAATGAAAAAAAGTACAAGTACTTGCAGTGAGTTCAGTACATCCAATTTAAATTTATACATATATGAAAAAGAAAGGAAATGGGGTAAATGTCAAGGAGACAACAACCCCATATCCAGGTTAAAACGACCAAAAACAAAACATCTAGGGGTCACTGTATGGTCTTCAACACAGTGAGGAACCTCACACCATATAGTAAGTCCTAAATGGCCCCGAAAAGGTAAAAAAGTGAATAAATCAATGGAAACAAACCACATCCAATAACCCAAATATCAAGAAACTAAAATTTTATAAGAAAACAAGGACAAGCCAATGACCAACATATTCCTGACTTGGGACAGGGGCAAAAATTGCGGTGGGGTTAAACTCGTTTTCTTGGATCCAAACCCTCCCCTGTGTGTGGTGAATGCCTAAAAATAAATACACAAAAAGACCCACAGTAAAAATCAAACTAGAAAAAAGTCCAACTTATCAAGACGAGTACCCTTACAATGAAGTACATAAAACATGAAGACAATACACACAGGTACTGTCCGGACAAATGCTCGCAGTTGCTGACAGCTAGCTAAGGACATAATTTCCGTTGACTATGATATCAAGCCTTCTTACATATGAAATTTCAATTGAAATACTTCTAAAAAGATTTGGTATAACAACATTATCAAATATGAAAGAAGAACATGATATTGTGCAATGCCAAATACTGCCAATATGAAAAATTGTTTAAATTTAGTTATGGTGTAAAGCATTTAAGAGGATGATCAATATTTTTGCCAACAAAAAAACAGAAGTAAAGATTTAACAACAATGCTGCATTTATATCCTTTATGAATAAGTTTGTGTAACGGATTAATAAGTTTGGAAGGACAATTTTTGAATTTTTGTGCTTTGTAAATGATATTTCCATAGAAGTTTGGATGTGAAATGCCCTGATGTATAGGAGCCCTTCATGTAGAACCAAATTTTCTTAATAAGTCAATGTATCTTTAATAAAATTTGGAGAATGTTTTTATTAATTTATGATATCTAAACCCTTGATGCAGAAGTTTTTCAGTGAGACAAAGATTTCGGTCGTTGAAGTCAGACACATTACTACATACTCGTGCATATCGAATAAGTTGTGAAATGTATACCCCGTAAGAAGGGACTAACGGAACATTGCCGTCGAGATGGGGGAAATTGACTATAGGGAATGAGAAATCATCCCTTTTATCATAAACCTTAGTGTTTAACTTTCCTTGATTTATTGATATATCAAGATCAAGAAAAGGAGTATAATCACTGCTGCTATTGGATTTATTTCAAGTAAATTCTGCAGGATAAATTTCATCTGTAAATTTAGAAAATTCACGATTATTTAAAGCCAAAATATCGTCCAAATATCTATATGTATTGTTAAATTTATCCACTAGATGCTGTTTAGAAGTGTCTTTTTGAATTTTTGCCATGAATTGTGACTCGTAGCAATAACGAAATAAATCTGCTATGAGAGCTGCACAGTTGGTACCCATGGGAATACCTATTTTTTGCTGATAGAATGTCACAAAAATATTATCAAGTAGAAAATTTAATGCTTTTATCATATCCTGTATTATTCACACTCCAAGGTCTCATTGCAAACAGGTAAAATATATAGTCCAAATTGCAACCATTAAAATGTTATGCTCATAAATATTGAAATTATCCTCCAAAATAAATATTGAAATTATCCTCCAAATTCAAATTCCCTTCATTAATTTTTTTATTAACCCATACTTATTGTGCAGCATTTTCGTTTTAAATATATACTATTGAAGACTGAAATGGATGCTAATATTAATAATTGACACTTTATAAATATCAGCAAAAACTTGTGTTTGAATTTGCCACCCGTTTCTACTATAAATGGGAGATAACTCTTTAAGGGAAAAACCAGAGAGTGTCGAATGTCTACGAAACAAATGGCGGTTCCTTCTTGTGCTTGCCAAGTTGGAAACTTAATTGCCTTTTTTTAGCTTTACACTAATCGTTAAGGCTACAAAAATGTATATACGGAAGGCAGGCATTGTGAGGTCATTAAATTATCGAATAGATATGCAATGATTTTCATCAAAATAAACTATTTCGGTAGAAATGAGAGAAAACTTCTTGGGACATTTGACCGTGACATTTTCCTGAAAATGCAATACGTCGTAAAAGGATTATCTGCATACTTTACAAGACTCCTGCCGGAAGAGTCATACAAGTATCTAGTACACATTTTAGACTGAAAAATATGCCTTTGAAATTTGTTCTACGTCTCATTTTGTGATCAGAACATTGTTTCTTAGAATAATCAGAAAGTGATTATCTGAATTTGAGTTTTGGAAATTTGAAAACTCTTCTTTTACAATGTGGCCGCCTCAATGGGAATTGGGCCGCCAGGCTGCCCTAAATCATATAGCAGAGTAATCCCTGTATAGATAACGTGAAATTGCTGTTTTTTCAGTTTTCTGAATATAGCTTGATCACTCGATAAAACTGAAATGACTTTCAACAAACATAACTAAGCAATCCCTCTTCTACAATCTGCTTTATACTGTTCACACCGTCAATGTATTTGTTTTAGTGTCATATTTTGGATGTTCGTGTATTTTGTGAGTATGCAATGTGTCTTGTATTCTGTCTACCGATGTTTTCGTTTTTGCCTTGTCTTTGGACTATGGTGTTATTGTGTGCTTTGTAACTTTGGCATTTTACTGCGTTATCTAGAACTGGTTATGTATTCGATAATTAACAAAGAGAAACAAGAGAGCGAAAGGTTACAAAAGGAATGTGGTTAAGTCTACAAAGGCGTGTCCAAGGAATTCTATCCTATTATCCTATTATAAAAATGTTTGGGTGTCTTCAATAACTTGACCTGACTTTGATCATGAAAGTGGTAATGATATAATTTATCAAGTCTGTTTATTGCAAATATTGAAGTGACTGGTATGTGAAACAACGTGGAATATTTGCATGTCTAAAAATATAAGTTTACTTCAAGTCATAAACAAAATGTTGTTTAGTTATTGCATGCTTATGAAGACGATACGAGGATGAGTATAATCAGGGATCTGCAGTAGAAGGATATGATGTTCTTAAATGAATCTAGCATGCATATGAATGTTCTTTTACAACAGAACAGATACGCAAGTTTTCTGTTTTATCTGAATAAATAAAATCGTGTCGATTCTTTTCTGCAGGGTCAATAATAAACTGACACAAGTATGTCAATATATATACAAATTAACCATAACACCGTATGTATATTCTTTTATTCTGGTAAATCTCTGACAATGGGGTCTACATCGAATAATGGCTAGGTTCGGAGGCATTAGTGTAATAAAGCTGTCGTATCATTCAATAGTTCTGTTATTTCATCTTCCGTTGCGTAGGAATGTTACTGTGACGTTGCCATTAGTTTTGTTCACACCCAACTGCCTCTCACGTTTATGTTACAAAATAGAATAAGTTGAGGTGATCGAATTGGATGATATAAGATTTATTTTTATTATTTATTTATTTTTTTTTTTTTTTTTTTTTTTTTTTTTTTTGGATAAAANATAATATTTTTTTTAAATCTTTTGCCCAAGCGTTGCCCAAGACGATCATATGTAAGCAATGAGAGGATATGGGATAAAATAATCTCAGACAACGTCTCTACAAATGCATGTAGCAAAACAATTGAACGACGCTTTTATTATTTTCTTCATCTTGAAGTCTTGTAGTCTTTTATTGAGGTGTTTATAAGGTCATAAAAGATTTTCAGTTCAATTTATATGAAGCATGTTATTTGACAAAAAAACGTTAACGAAAAACGCAAGTATAGGTAGGTGACGTTGAAGCCACGCATATCGTAGTACATGTCCTAACAGTGTGATGAAACGCTGTTAGACACAATATTTAAACAACCAGTTCTGTTAATGTTTATTTTTCGAAGTAATCCTAAACTACACAATTTTTAAAACAGAGATAACAAGGCCAAATAGTTGAAATTGAAGTTGTATCTTCACTTACGGTAGACAATGACTGTAGAAAAGACAATGTTGTCGTATATATGATCATATATAATATAAGTGCCAAGACTAAAAATGTTACAACCTGAAATTTAAGATAAGTCAAAATGTAAGAATGTGAGGTAATCTACTTTGCGCTGCGTTGTTACGTCTTATTAATTGTTGCTTTTAGCTTTAATGCTTTATTTATTTGTGTCTTTATATGTTTTCTGTTATCTAAGGCTTCATCATATCAATTTTGTTGCCGTAAAACAATACAATATGTTCAAGCGACAGTGTAACTGTCTAGTTTTAAGCATGCATCACCGATGAGAACTGAATAACACGGGAAAAAGTATAGTAAGCAAACAATCAAATCCGATAATCAACGACTCATTTTTTTATAAAAGATAATAAAAACAGAAAAATGTGTACACGGGACGCGGATATCACCGCAAAAACGAAAAACAGATTGAGAGACTTGAAAAGAAGGACAGACAAGGTGCAACTCAGTATACCTGAACTTCAGACCAAGTTTCAAATCATTACTGCATACACAAGCTGAGAAATCCTTGACGAAAATTTTGAGACGTACAGAAGTACGGATTTATTTACGGACGAATGACAAAAGATAAAACTTAATGCCCCAAACGCCTTACGAAGGAGGCATAAATAGTCACTTGTAAGATGTGATATATATTCGGCAGATAATAACTTTTATTTTTATTTTTTTTTAATTTTTTTTTTTCATTTCTTTTTTAGGATGTATTGGATTTCATCAGTAACTTACACTTATTCGTCCTCCAATTGCATCGTTTGGGAACAATATTTCACCAAATAAGATACCATTTTTTGGAATATCCTCAAGTTTACTGTACAGCAATTTATATTTTGAAGATGGAAAGGGAGGACATCTTGATTGTCGTTCCTCTTGAAATATGGTTTCGGTTGTATTTTGAACCTTATAAAGGACTGTCACATTAATCTTTTCAGTAGAAGGGTCCAGCGGGGAGTCATCTTGCTTTGTCACATGTATCTGTAAAAAATGTATGATATCACTGACATACAACAGATTCATCATTAAGGAGTCGGTACTCTATAAAACTTGTTATTCTTTAGCTATTACTAAAATTTCCTTGAAACATTTCATGTTATGCGCGATAGATATAAAAATCATTATAACTAAGTGAATGGTACATAAATGAAAACTGTTTATATTTCAGCCTTTGTTCGGAGCTTCGTCTAAACATGACAATCAACAATAATCAAATCAAAACGATATTAAAATATCTTCATCAAGATAAATGTGACTACAGATTAAAAATAATTGTTGATGTTGGTACATATAAGTCAGATTTTGGTAATATAAAATGTGCCATATAAAACACATCTTTAAATATATTACGAACTTATTTTACGGAAAGATACGGAGTCCCTGCTGATCTGAAAAATCAAAGTATTTGTGTTATGTTGTTTTTATGTCTTAACTTAAAAAAATGATTTAAATTGCCAACATTATTTTCCGTTCTCAAATCAAGATAAGTTTTAGAAATTGTTTGTGTAATGAACTTCGACAACACCATGATTTTGACATGATGCGAACTGACCTCCAAGATTCTGTACATTTTGTGTTTCTTACCACTTTCGATAATTCAAACCTGAAAATCTTGTTATATAGAGATGCAGAGTATACATTTTGCATGTCCTTTATTAATGGTTTGAAACGAACTAAAACCAGCATAAACATATACCTGTGCTACTGTAGCCTCCAACAAAATTTCATTGAAGTTCGTTTTTTGTGATGTCACCATAATTATTTTCCCGATGATGATCCAGGCATCCGAGACCTGTTAACTGAGCGAACCCCGATTATGTTTGTAAGGGGGAGCATAATCGGGGTGCGGTCAGTCAAAACAGCCAGATTTTAACTGTTAGCTGTTTTCGGGAAAATTCAAGACAGTTAGCCTGTTAATTAAACTAATTTTGCCCCCTCCCCTTACTTTTGTGGACAGGACCAGGTTTAAAGCTTCATTTGTAGCTGAGCAACCCCATATGGGTTCAGCTGATTGGCAATGAACAATAGTTTTTCTGCATAGCTGCAAACAACCAAATTGAATTACATATTTAAAGAAAATATAAAAAGGTGAAAGTGATGTCATAACAGCAACTCGTTATTTTAAGGATTGTTATAAACCATGTAAACTGCATGCGTAGTGTATCGTCGTCATTGTTAAAGTGAAAATAATTGGAGGTGATAAAATGCATTGAACATGTGCAAGAACATGCAGGCAACGAAAAGAAAAGCATATCTGAGAATAATTTGTTACCGATCCTTAATTCTGTAGTAAAAAATTCTTGAAATGTTGATGTCTCGATTTTTATCTATAATATGGGTCTATTTATAGCCGATCTAAAGTGTGCTAAAGAGTGCTATTTATAAACTATTTAAAGCTATAAATTGTCCTAACACGGATAAGAATGCGTCCTACAACATTCAATATAAAAATTTTCATGACGGAATTTTCGTAAACATGCATGTATTTGATAGTGCATTCCCTAATATCTATGACCCTTAAAACTGCTGTTATGATACCAGTAATCCCTAACTGATGTTGTATGAATACAATGCTGAATCATGCAAGATATTAAAAATCGAGCCTTGAAATATATAATATGTGACTATCAAAAATAGGATGCATGCTTTTCATGTTCTTTCGTCGATGATGATATTCATTAAATCGAAGGCGGAGAGTTCTTTAAATCATCCGATAGATGTCATGTGAGCGACACGGTAATTAACGTATCTAAGGAGTTGCATGTTTCCCATCAAATATAGTTCGTAAATTTCTTTAAAAATCTGTTTTTGTATGTCGAATAGAGACGGTGTTGCTGTATAAAATTGATAAAAATATACACATACAGTATAAATATTCACAGTATTTACGTCCCTGTCTAAGGCCAATAAAAGATATAAATTCGTTAATTTCTATTCAGTAGTAATTTGGATGACTACTTAGTTTTGCCGGTGTAGATTTTCAGGGCTTTCTAGTTTCAGCTTCATCGGAGCTGTCATTTTTTTTCAAATGACCGAGACACACTCTTTAGCATATTTTTCACTAACCAATGATAAGCCTTGTTTTCCTCTTTTCAGGACATGCCTGAAGAAAACAATTCTAGTACCCGATTTCCAGTGAAACCGGGGAAAATATGTCTGTTCCATCATGCTTTTGTATGAAAATATAGATTTAATGTCGAACTGATTTCAAAGAACCTAGATTTTTCTGTAACTATTAATGTTTATGTAACTGTGTGGTAATAGATGTAGTTTGGTCATGATTTCAGTGCTTTTTTTTTTTGTTTTGGTAATTTCTTTAGTTTCACTTGTAAAATTTTTCGTTTCTTCTTTCTTCTTGATATGAT
Source organism: Modiolus philippinarum (assembly GCA_002080025.1). Classification (NCBI taxonomy): domain Eukaryota; kingdom Metazoa; phylum Mollusca; class Bivalvia; order Mytilida; family Modiolidae; genus Modiolus; species Modiolus philippinarum. The sequence continues at coordinate 100,921 of MJUU01042379.1, forward strand.
ACACTGTTTGGAAAATGAGAACGAATAAATATAATTGATATAAAATGCTTCATTTTGATGTCAACGTATTTTTGTAGACGATTTAACCCTGGAAAATACTTTTGATGATTACAAGCTATTCTGACGTACGGTAGCTCAAGACATAACCTCCAATCATGCTTGTAATATATTTCCATTTTATTTTCAGTTTTGGTAAGTGTGTTTGCATTTTAATGTGTCCGCATTTGCTACACAATATTCTAAATTGTATGTACTATTATCAGAAAAATATATTTCTTACCACATAAGGATATGGAAATCCTGGTTTATATATTCTTAGCTGTTCTTGATCGAAATACATTTTTACTGGAGTTGTGTAAATTATAGCATTTTCAGATTCATTGGCTTGGTTTCCAGTTATGGCCTCAGTGACTCTAGCAAACACACTTATGTAGTTTGTAAGCCTTGGTGCGATTTCACTCATCAAAATTCTAATTGCAGCTTTTCCATTTATCTGAAAAATGGTATATTAAGCCTATTGATGTTAATATAAGTTAAAAAATATACAGATGACATTCCATGACCTCCAAATTCATAAGCTTTTCAAAAATATATTCTTGCATGAAGAAAGATAATTGAAAACAACATAGAGTCACTGGTATTGACAGTCTATTGTTTTCAATCATCGAATAACCGAACCAAGAACCAAAACTCGGGTCCTTGTCAGATTTGGTTAAATTCATTCGATCTTTAGTGCGGAGTCTTTTGTTAATAAACAGCTCAGATGTGTTAGAAATCGACTTAAGTCTGTATTTGAAGATCTTGAAGCCTACACTACATGACGCTTATGTTTTTGTACCAGCAGACAAAGCTTCCAATAACATCGTTTTTGTGTGTAAAGCAGATTATTACATCTAGACATGGATGACAATACAGCAGGTAATGCTACATACAAAACAGTTCCATTTTACAAACAAGATATATGCCCCAGATTCTACAGTCAAATATGGGAAAATACCCAATTTAATCCCTCTTTGACCCGTGACCTTGACCTTTGACCTTAAAAAAAGTCTATTTTAGTTCAAAAGTTATTTATGACCTTATTCAAAAACCCAAATTAACCCCTTTATTCTTAAATGGGCCAAACCCCTTTGGACATCTTGATTATTGAAAATGGTTTAAATTGTTTAATGTATCTGTTTAAACATAGTATAAGAACCCTACAGAAAAAAACTGCATCAAGATCTGACAAAACAGTTTTTTTTTTTTAATTTGGCCCCCTTTGGGCCTCTTGTTTCTCAAAAATAGTGAGCACGACCTCAAATTATGGGCATACCACAGATGCAAAATTTAATTAAACGTTCAATGAAGCAAACCCCATTTCAATGCCATGAATGATAAAGATTCTACGGGCAAATATGTGAAAAAGACCTAATTTTACCCCTTTTTTACCTCTGTGACCTTGACCTTTGACCTGGCCTTTTTTGCACAATAATGTTCCTTTTGACTAGATCAATATACATAACAAGTATGAAAATTTTATCTTACATAGTTCAAAAGTTATAGCAAAGGTTAAAGTTTCGGACGCACAGACATACACACAACCAGGACAAAAACAGTATGTCCCGATATTTGATCTGGGGGCATAAAAATGACATTCTCTCCAATCATTGGTCATTCCTCTTTGAATATTTAAACTAAATTTAAGAACCTGTCCTACATGTATTGGATACCAAAATTACACACAAAAATCCATACAAGAAAATCCCTGGATCTTTATCTTGTTCAACTACTGAATTGTTCATGGAAGTAACTAAGATTTTGTCTACATTCAAAGATAGGCATCAATCATACTGTGAGACTATCCATGCTCAAAGAAACACATTAATAACGTGTGGATAGTTAAAAATTTCGAACGATGTATTCGAAAATTTAAAATCACAAATACATTTTCTCAAAACTTTGATTTTTCAATACTCCATACCACGCTTCATCTTGATAAACTTAAATCACAAATCAAAGACTGGTATAATTCAAAGGACCTTTGACGATTAATAACATTGCAGTATTAGGTTAGAAAACCACATATTTTCGAAACCCAATTTAATAGGAAAAGTATGCTACGATGACGAACATGTGTGCAGTATGCTTAATCTTCTTGATAGTATATTTGTCATATTTGGAGTTGCTATTTATCAACAGCAAGTTGGTAAGCCAATATGCACGAATTAAGCTCCTTTACTTGAAGACTTTTTTCTAATTCTCTTATGAGAATGAATTTTTTCAAGGACTTGTAAAAGCTCATCAAATTAAAGATGCTAGATAGTTCAATCTCAATTATATACCACTCAATAAAAGAAACGATACACATATTTTATCAAATTGAAATAATATTTAACTTCCTAGCAGAAAACCAAAACTCGTAGACAAAATGTATTTTGTCTGCGATAGGTCCCCGAGGGTATTCACCAGCCCAATAGTCAGACTTGTCTGACATGAAAATTTCACCTTGCGTTTTATAGAAATGTACTATTCTAACCACTAAACTAAATACTGAGGATTCATACCGTGTATGGCACTCAGTAGATGTCCTTGGTACTGGATTTGGCCTCCCATTACGATAATTTTGGTAATGAGAACTTTTTTGACTAATTTTTTATTATGACTTTCCATATTATTTGATTCTAGTGCTGCTGATGAGAGGTTACTCTTTGAAACGCGTGTAGAGCATAACAAAATTTACTGCTTTTAATGCAACTTCGGTATTTTTTTTACTTTGCACGTAAAATAAGCAATTTTTTCAACCATCTCCGGTCACGGTAAAGGTCATTATCCAGAATTTTTTTGAAGACGTAAATATTGTTTATGTCCATCTTTTTACCAAACCAACACATTTTCGAATCGAGGTTGACAGTCTGACCGCGCTAAGTCAATGTCAACGTTGATTTTGGATTGAACGGGGCATCAAAATAAGACATTGTTTTTCGATTACTAAGATGCCAAATTGTTAACATGATGAAGTGTCCCAATTATTGACATCAAACAATTTCAATAATCCATCAGTTAACGGCAACTCGATCATCGGGAGAAAAACAACAATACCAGATTTTTACCTTATCTGTTTCAGAATTGGTTAAAAATAGAACAAACAAATGTGGTTTGGAGTTGAATACATTAATACACTAAAATAAAAACTTTAAAACCAAAATACAAAAATATTTTCGAAATTAAATATGTACCGTTCCTTTGTTGAGTAATATAGGTACGGTATACATTGATGAAGTTTTTGCAATTAATAACGCTTCTTTTGCAAAATTAATCCCATTAATATATCCTCCAGACTTAGAGATAAAGGAAACAACAGAAACCGCCGGGTCTTCATCTTTATATATATCTTGAATTGACGATAATGGTCATCTCAGTGCTAACATTTACGACAAAAGGGACGACTTAAATTTCAAAGTCATAATTTTTCAAGCATTGACAGTAAAATTGAAACATTTTCCTGCTTACTAAGTGTATGTTTCACCTTTGATTCGTTGCAGACTTTATCATTAGCTTAGTTATTTCCGTGACCGGTTTATTAATAAAGACCTCTAAAAAATCCGTCTCCCACCATCATAAAAAAGTTCCTTGATAGATACCAGTCCCTTGTGAAAAAATAGAGTTTAAACCCGACTTTGTACTGGGATGGAATTTTCTTTTCACTGTCTGCGACCTTTCGATAACAATTGATGTTGAGTTGCTACCGGAAACTACCGCCATTTAAAAGGAAGTTTCGAGCGCCAGAAAACCGGTTTAACCCATCAATTTTTTTGAAATGTCTGTACCAAGTCAGCACCTTTACGGGTCTCAATATTCCGGTGATTTTGCACCAGTTTTGTCTTACTGCCCTTTGGGCATGTTGGGTGTCGCTCTTGACAATTCTTTTCGGTAATATGCCATATCCGACTTGTGTTTTAGGATTTTCCAGACTACATTTCAATACGTCACAGTAGAGAAAGCGTCACGTCATAGAGCCTAAAACGTCATGAAGCTGGTCACATGGGGCGGACATGTTTGTGACGTATATACGTAGGGCGGACAAACACTCGGATATGGTCTATTTTGTTATTACCCTCATTAACGTTATGATATTAAAATTCTGCAGAAACGTTGTTATCATTACATTTGCATGCAGGTAAATATATATATTCTGCTGAAGTGAAATATCCAGGTAAATCCTGCAATTTGATTGGTTACCTTCAGGGGGTATGAGACCGTATCCCCATGGTAGCTAAATCACAATTTTTATACGTTTTAATAGAAAAACTATAGCTCTTCTAGCAGAATACAAAAGTTATTCGGGCTTCACAGGGGATACGGGTTCACATTCCCTGTCTGTGCCCAGTGAATAAATTATCCATGGTTATTTACTCTGAACTTAAAGGAAAATTTAAGGCATTCCCAGCGTACAATAATATAAAAGATAGAAAATATGGGAAAAGGCAAAGGATAAAAAAAGCAACAGTAAAATAAGAAGAAAGAGTACTTCAAAACCAAACTTGTGCAGTTTCATTACCATAAAACGTATTTATTGTGTTGGATTGTACAAAAACAACAGCTCGTTACCTTAAACGTTTTTGTTATGTCTCCGCTATTACTTGACCATCTGCTCCTGAGTCTTATCCATACATTTCCAATAACCGGTTTTCCAAATGTATACCTGTATTACGATGTTTTCGTGTAAAATATTATGTATAGCAATATCAAAACACATGAACAAATCACAATAAAACTTAGATGAGATGCACTTTATATCTAAAAACAATTGAGACGCTTATTGTTAGTTCTGTAGATGATAATTCGACAACTCTTGTCTCCTTGTAGATATATATCAAACATTTGAAAGTCCTAACATGAACGTATTAAAATTATTGCAGTTAAGATTTTACATATGCGTTATGGTCTTATGTTCATTTACTCCATATCCTTTCATAAAATATTTAATATAGGAGTTTGTCTTTTATTGCAGTTTGTAAAACAATTCCCCGTGGTAGAGATGTATGCTCTATATTTTTCTTAGATATGGTGTACAGATGGGTGCAGACGCAAAGTTCCAAAAAGTGCACTTAAAGTGAACTTGAATAAGAAAAAGAAGGGAAACGGGGAATGTGTCAAAGAGACAACGACCCTAAGGGGAGCAATAACAACTCAAAGCCACCATAAGATCTTCAATGAACGGTGAGGAAACCCCACATCCAACGGTAGGTTGGAGTTGGTCCCTTAATAAAAGAGTAATCAAGTTCAGCGAAATAAGCATCTTCCTAGACTCCGATAGACATAAAGTGAACTAACTAGAAAACAGACAAGACACACAAAGGCTTAATAAATTTCCTGACTTAGGACAGGCGCAAACCTGCTGCGGCGGGGTTAAACTAGTTTTATTGGGCCCAAACCTTCCCCCTAGCCAATGTGATAAATAAAAAATAATAGTAACAACAGTAAAATTCAGTAAGCAACAGGACTGAGTCAATTGTGAAAAATGAAACTGAAAGAAATAAATATACGGACATAAACATGAAATCACAAAAGACTACTAGCAATTAACTGACATGCCAGCTCAAGACCCATTACCAAACCACAAATAAAATTATGTACCCTCAGTATACAGCTTCCACCAAGATCCCTTTCCGTGAGGAGTTTAGCATAATGATTTCATACATATACCAGAATACATAAATAGAAAAGACACACTAAGGCTTAATAAATTTCCTGACTAAGGACAGGCGCAAACCTGCTGCGGCGGGGTTAAACTAGTTTTATTGGGCCCAAACCTTCCCCCTATAGCCAATGTGATAAATAAAAAAAACGATCGTAACAACAGTAAAATTCAGTTGGCAACAGGACTGAGTCAACTGTGAAAAATGAAACTGAAAGAACTAAATATACGGACATAAACATGAAATCACAAGAGACTACTAGCAGTTAACTGACATGCCAGCTCCAGACCCATTACCAACTGAAAAATTAAGTTATGTACCCTCAGTATACAGCTTCCATCAAGATCCCTTCCTGTGAGGAGTTTAGCATAATGATTTCATGTATATACCGGAATACATAACCCGTGTCCATGCAATACTGATTTTAGAAATTTAGAATGAGTTTAGTTAAAATGCAAAGACCCTATCAAAAAATCAATGTTAATACCAAAGAAGGCCATACGTAATGACTTGACGACAATACCGTAATTATAACCCTTATGAATTAGACGATTTAAAGGTTTTATAAGTTTGTTAGGCGAGTGTAAGTATTTTTTACTTTTATGTAAAACATTACCATAAAATAAGGGATGTGACATGCAAGCCTTGATAAGATGTTTACAGGTTGCATTGTATTTACGAACTAAGTCTTTATATCGATGATAAAATTTAGTAAAGGTTTTAACTAGTTTATGATAACGAAAACCTTGATGTAATAGTTTTTCAGTTATGAAAAGATTCCGTTCATTAAAATCGCAAACTTTATTACATACTCGAGCAAATCGAACAAGTTGAGATATGTAAACACCATATGATGGCGCTAATGGAACATCACCGTCCAGAAATGGATAATTAACTATGGGAAAAGAAAAATCGTCCCTTTTATCATAAATTTTAGTGTCTAATTTACCATTCGTTATATCAAGATTGATGTCTAAGAACGGACAATGATGATTATTAGAATTGGCTTTATTCAAAGTAAGTTCTTTAGGGTAGATGTCCTAATAGAGATGTTTCAGATTTTGACGAAACACTACGTAACACGACGAAAGACACCTTTCGCGACGAAACATTACCTATCGTTCATGAACCGTAACGACTAGGATCGTTCTGTGAAATACTTATCCTATTAAATTGCATCATAAAATCTATAACTATATGTTTGTTCGCATTAATGTTTGTACCTTAATTGTTAGTTTCAGCATATTCTCTCTATCATAATAGTCATAATAGTTGCATTTTTATAGATTATTTGATTAAAACATAATACGTTTTGTGGACTGTATAATTCGAGTGCACCTTTTCTGTTGATTACTTGCCAAGTCCGTGAAATATAAGGATAGGCAACTCCAGAAATATTTACATACTTTTTATTTGTAAACAAAGAAATATTTCCCCTTTATTGTTTTGTGTGTTTAACTTAAGTATATGTGGGTGAATGTGTGAAAGTGTGTATGTATAACGGTGGAATTACGAAATTCGACAGATTTAATCGTAATCCGATTTTTAATTTTATTTTTATTAGTTATTTTTTTTTTTGTTTTGGTTTGTTTTGTTTCCATTGTCTTAGAATTCTACTATGTAGAATATTTATTTTCATTTTGTTGCATATTTTGATCATGTTGTTCAATTAACATGGCTTTAAATAAAGTTAAAACATATACCAGTTTTTACTACTACCTAAAGAATTGCTAGGTAAAATTGTTTAATCTCTTCGGGTCGAGAGGAATAGAATAAATGCCTGCATGGTGCAGTGTGGATTTTTCCCAGTGAAAAAAGTAGCAAAAATACATTTACTTAACTTTATACCTTCAATGAAATAATTTAGCGTAAAAATATAAAAAGGTACAATTCTGATCAGTAAATGTTTATCACTCTGAATATTTTGTTATGCCTGAAAAGATTTATAAAATAAATCTGAAATTTGAAAAGGGAAAATAATTTTAATTTCTTCCTACGATGTATACTTTCGGAACTGTTTCTGTTTTCGAAACCCAATTTAATTAATTGTGGCAATGGCAAAATGTTGAAACAATTGAGTTTGTACTGATGCTATTTTAAGTGCACAATGCTCTCATCGTGTTTGTTGTTGAAACGGCAATCCGAACAAACTCCGTCTAATTTTGTTTGTGNAGAAAATAAGACAAATCTGCAAATTTAAATTAACTTCATGGCAAACACCATTATTCACTGCAGTATTTAAACATTAATACTGAACGAGTATAACTTCAAAGCTGCTTTAACACCCCTGTCATATTTGGCTACTTTCCGTGCAATGAATGGTCCCCATATGTTTACGTTTTCTTTCGTCAAAATGTGAAATATCTCTAATAATACGTATTGAAGTCGTCATTATTCAAAGTTAAAATATCATCCAAATATCGGAAAGTATTGTTAAACTTTTCAATTAAATGCTGTTTAGATGGGTCTTTGCTGATGTTGGTCATAAACTGAGATTCGTAGCAGTACAAAAAGAGGTCCGCTATAAGTGGTGCACAATTGGTACCCATAGGAATTCCTATGACCTGGCGATAAATAGAGTTACCGAAACGAATGAATATATTGTCAAGTAAAAATTCAAGTGCTGAAATCATATCAAAACAAGTCCAATTAATTGAGTTCTTTTGTTTTGTATTACTAAAATGTGTTTGAAAGGAATTAGAACAAATATATTCACAATCGGATTTTTTGAATGCCCATTGAATAAGACGTCTGAATTTTTCCTTTATAAGATTATGTGGTAAGGTAGTATAGAGGGTAGAGAAATCAAAACTTTCAAGGGATTCGAAAGGGGCATTATAAGCATTTAATTTATCAAGAACTTCCAATGATTTTTTTACACTCCAAAAATGATTGATACCACTGTTTTCATATACTTTGTTACAGAAATTTATAACCAGTTTTTTAATAGCAGTCAAGGTATTAGTGAGTATAATAGAAACTTTAGTAGTAGAACAGTGACTAGATGACAAAATGAATCTAGATTTATATGGCGTTTTGTGGAGTTTAGGAACCCAGTACATGGTTGGAACTGTTTTACTATCAGGTTTAGCCTGTAAAGATGTAGCTGTTAGAAAATGTATGTTTGTAATTTCATTTTCCGTTAATTGGGTTAATTCAAAAGTATTTGAACTGGTAATTTCTTTTTGGAGTACTTCTATATAATGTTTACGACAAACTACAATGATGTTATTAGCAGCCTTATCAGCTGGGACAAAAACGAATTCCTTGCCAAACTCTTTAAGTTTCTTTTGGATGCGAGAAACGGTTGGTTTATTTATGTTGTCATAGCGGAAATGTTGTTCAAAATACTTAATTCGGATATCGACAATTTTCATGATAGCATTGAAAAAAGAATCCAAAGATTTTTTGTCAACGTGTTCACGTTTAACCCATTTTTTACAATAAGTCCTAAGTGAGTCGTGGATGGTATTACGACAATCTTTCCAATTAATTTTAGAAGGTGGCCTATATATTGGACCTTTCTTTAAGAAATTAATAAGCTCTTTGTCCTGCAAGATGTTGAGATCTCCTGTGATGACATGGGAGCTAGGATTATAGGCGTATTTTGAATTGTTACAATTTCATGAAGTTCACTTTTCAAGTGCACTTCGCGTTCTCTTAGCTGTCGCGAAGTTCACTTTTTTGGAATAGGATGCTATTCCATGACAGGTATTTTCGCGTTCACTAGTGAACTTCAAGTGCACTTGAAAGCTGTCGCGAGGATCACTATTTAAAACGAGGTTATCTTATAAATATAGTTAGATCGCATTTTTTATAAGCGATAGCTGAGGTTATAAAAATTAATTTCCACGTAGCGTTCTTTTTGATCAGCTAATGCTAAAAAAATACCAATGCAGTTATATGTAAATTATAAAACATGTCAGGAAATATATTCCCGCTACAAAAATGATTAGTACCAGTTGTGATATAGCTTTTTGTAAATCATTACATAAATATGTTTGAAAAGTCAGGTTTATGCTAAATCTTTACAAATGACCAAAATAATTCACTTTTTTAAATATTTTACTTTATCTTACCATTTCGAAGAAGTTTTACATGTCGCGATATAACTTTTTGTAAATCTTTACATAAATATGCTTGAAAAGTCAGGTTTTCATTATGCGGTTTTTACTAAATCTTTACAAATGAATACGATAACTCATTTTTTAAAATATTTTACTTTATCACATCCTTTCAAAGAAGTTTTATATAAGGTAATATTTAAAAAAAGTTTTAAATAAGGTAATTTTGGGAAAAATACATATAAATGTTGAGTCACGACAATTGAAATATGCACCAACATATAATATCTCCCACTTTTGGATTTATTTTTGACAAAAGATACATAAATTTGGTATTGCGAGAAAGTAAAGCAGCTAAAATTCTACAAATTTCAGTCTAATAAGGTAATATTGGAAAAGATACATATAAATGTTGTGTCGCTACAATTGAAATAAGCACCGACATATAATATCTATCACTTTTGAGGTCATTTTTAACAAAAGATGTATAAATTTAGTATCGCGAGAAAGGAAAAAAGCTAAAAGGCAAAATATTTCAATTTTATAAGGCAATATTGGGGAAAATACATATAAATGTTGTTTCACAACAAGTGAAATAAGCACCAACATATAATATCTTCCAATTTTGGATTCATTTTTGACAAAAGATGAAACAATTTGGTATCGCGAGAAAGACAAAAAGCTAAAATGCAAAATATTTCAGTCTTATAAAGGAATTTTGGATAATATCCATATAAATGTTGTGTCGCAACAATTGAAATAAGCACCGACATATAATATCTCCCACTTTTGAGGTCAATTTTAACAAAAGATGTATAAATTTAGTATCGCAAGAAAGGAAAACAGCTAAAATGCAAAATATTTCAATCTTATAAAGGATTTTTGGGAAAAATACATATAAATGTTGTGTCGCGACAATAGATATAAGCACCGACATATAATATCTCCCACTTTTGAATACATTTTTGAGAAAAGATGCATAAATTTGGTATCGCGAGAAAGGAAAAAAGCAAAAATACAAAATATTTCAATCTTAGTAGGTAATTTTGGGAAAAATACATAAAATGATGTGTCGCGACAATTGAAATAAGCACCATCAGATTATATCTCCCACTTTTGAGTACATTTTTGACAAAAGATGTATAAATTTGGTATCGCGAGAGGGAAAAAAGCTAAAATGGAAAAATATTTCAATCTTAGAAGGTAATTTTGGGAAAAAATACAGCTAAATGTTGTGTCGCGACAATTGAAATAAGCACTGCCATCTAATCACTCCCACTTCTGAGGTCATTTTTAACAAAAGATGTATAGATTTGGTATTGCAAGAAAGGAAAAAAGATAAAATGCAAAATGATTCAGTCTTACAAGGTAAATGATGTGGTACGACAATTGAAATAAGCACCGACACCTAATATCTCCCACTTTTGAGGTTATTTTTAACACAAGATGTATAAATTTGGTATCGCGAGAAAGGAAAAAAGGTAAAATGCAAAGTATTTCAATCTTATAAGGTAATATTGGGAAAAATACATATAAACATTGTTTCGCGACAATTGGAATAAGCACCAACATATAATATCTCCCACTTTTGAAGTAATTTTTAACAAAAGATGTATAAATTTAGTATCGCGAGAAATTAATGCAAAATATTTCAATCTTATTAGGTAATATTTGGAAAAATACATATAAATGTTGTGTCGCGACAGGTGAAATGAGCACCAACATATAATATCTCCCACTTTTGGATTCATTTTTGACAAAATATGCAACAATTTGGTATCGCGGGAAAGGAAAAAAGCAAAAATGCAAAATATTTCAATCTTAGTACATGTAGGGAAAAATACATAAAAATGATGTGTCGTGACAATTTAAATAAGCACCATCATATAATATCTCCCACTTTTGAGTACATTTTTGACAAAAGATGTATAAATTTGGTATCGCAAGAGGGGAAAAAAAGCTAAAATGGAAAATATTTCAATCTTAGAAAGTAATTTTGGAAAAAATACATCTAAATGTTGTGTCGCTACAATTGAAATAAGCACTGACATCTACTCACTCCCACTTCTGAGGTCATTTTTAACAAAAGATGTACAGATTTGGTATTGCGAGAAAGGAAAAAAGCTAAAATGCAAAATATTTCAATTGTATAAGGTAAAATTGGGAAAAATACATATAAACGTTGTTTCGCGACAATTGAAATAAGTAAAATATTTCAATCTTACAAGGTAACTTTGGGAAAAATACATATAAAGGTTGTGTCACGACAATTGAAATAAGCACCAAACTATAATATCTCCAACTTTTGGATTAAGTTTTTTGACAAAGTTTTTTGGAAATTACATATGAATTTGATGTTTCCAGCATGAACATAGGCCTCGATAAAATACCCTTTTTCGAAAGATTTATTAAGAATATAATGTGACGTAAGCATGGAATGTATAAATAGAGCAAAGAACGCTCAAAATAATTTAAAATGTCATTTTGGTTTTAATTTATTATCAAAAATATATTAAAAAGAGAATGAAGTCGTCGAGTATTCATACTTTGCTTAAAATTAACTTCGTGACACGTGTTTTGAACTGACCAATCGTTAAGAGCAATCCAAAGCTGCCAACAAGTTCACTTCAAGTGCACTTTGCGATCACTCCCGCGATCGCATCTTCTTTTCAAGTGCACTTGAAAGTGGTCACAAGTTCACTCTAGGCTGTCATGGAATCACTTTCAAGTACATGCGAAGTGCACGCGAGGAACGCTTTTGGAGTGCACTTGGATGGAATGTTGCGTCAGCACCAAACTGTACTTGTACATGAGATAATATCTCATGTGTACACTTTGTTCAATTACTATTATCTAAACTTTTTGTAGATTTTAAAACCGAAGGATAAACTCCCTCCATCGTAGTTTTGTCCTTTGCTGTATTTGATATTACTGATTATTCGGATTTTGTTTGGTTTTATGCATTTTAAACATTTTTAAATATGGATTTCCTTTGTTTTGGTTCTAGTGTTGCTGATGAGGAATTAATTTCCGAAATGGCCATACAGCTCATCAAAATTATTGCAGTTAGAGTTGACATATGTGTTATGGTCTCATATTCATTTACTCCATATCCTTTCGTAAAATATTATGAAAGTTAATGCATATAATTTGAAAAGAAAATAACCAATCTTTTATCTACAGATTTCGAATTATACATATAATGATCTGTTGTTGACTAATTCCAATAACTTTACTGTATTTTATCTATTTATCCATTTATTACATAACACACAAATCGATACGTACACAGTACATTAATATTAATACGTATCTCGGTTCATGTATCGATAATATTTCAACTGGCTTCTATATATACTACGTCCACTCAAGTTTTTGTCGAAAATTATTTAAAATTAAGTAAATTTTTGATCTCTTTAATTTATTATCTTCTTTAGCCATACTCAATTCTAATTTCACTCTTGAAAAGAAAACATCCGGTCAAAAGTAAGAAAATGTCCGATTGATAGAATCGAGACACAAATGACCATGTGCAGAATTTCGAAAGGATATTTTTGTAAAAATTAGAAAAACCTTGACCCACTAAATGATGACAAACATCTTGCCATTTTGAAATAATCGATACTTTGACGAATTTTCGAAAACAAGGCTAGAAAGGAGGCGGCAGTTTTCACCACGTGGAGTATTTGTCTACCGCCTTTTCTGGTATTTTTTTTTTCTTTTTTTTTTTTTTTTGATAGGTTTCCAAAACTGTAGTGATTTAATCTACAAATAATGAAAAGTATATTCCACTGACCAAATGTTGAACCCCGCAAAATATTTGAGATCACTGTTTCAAAAAGTGAAATATCCGAGAAACGCTGATATCACATATTTTTGAGTGACAAAGTCTTGGTTAAATTGCTTTTTTAATCATATATGAACAAGTAAAACCATTCATATACATGTTGGAAAGGTAAGATTTTAGAAAATATCGTTTTTCACCTGAAAGTTTGATATTATGTCGAAGTTTTCTAAAACAATATAGTGTGTGGATCTTTATTCTGTTGATCATCGTGTAGCCTATTCATTGCTGGGTTCCGTGGTATATAGCATTATTACATTATTGCGATTAAATAATGTGCAAACTTACCTTTTCTCCAGACAACCATGCAAAAATTGTCAAACCCCCCCCCCCCCCCAGCTAACCCGCTTTGTGCAATTCAAAATGACTATCAAATGGCAGAAAAATGCTAACCATACTCTGTCGAAAACGTGTAGATACAGTACTTGATGGTCAGATTTGACCAATCGAATATTGTTTTACATAAATATTGCATTAAAAGTTTCCTTTTCATCTGACAATGTGTTTTTAAGTTACAGTGTTGAATATTAAGATGAACTTTAAAAAAACTAAAAGAAATATACTTACATTGCAGTAACATTAAATCTGAAATATTCATCTGTTGTCAGCAGAATGGATGGTACCATTATATTGACCTCGAATGTTGGCAAAACTAGAAATAAAATATTATTTTACCTTTATCTTACATATTACATCAGTCATGTTTAAATCAGAGTAGAACATTTATCTGAATTTGAATACACAGAACAACGATCAATAACAAAAATAATGTTTTATTATATAATGGTATTTTTTTCTAATTGGCTAAAAACAGCTTGAGAAGTAATGATTATGTATAATGTCAACCTCAAATGTTCTAAAAATAGCTCGCAGGTTGTCTGGAATGTTATGTCAACCTGCAATAGACTATAAATAACTCACAGATTGTCTGGAATGTCATGTCTACCTGCGAAAGGCTTAAAATTCCAGGTTTCCATAATCAAACAAATTTATGAAGGAACAGCAGTACTTGATTTTTGAAAGTTCTTGTTATTTTGTAATTTGTTAATTAAAGATAAAATTAATTTTATTTATACAATTAATACATTTAACTTCAATATTTTGTTATTTATTCACAAAAAAAGCATAAAAAAGAAAAGACATAAAAATTCAATTTTCTCTTTGATAAGTTCTGGTCTAAGTGTAATCATATAATAAAACAATAATATACCTTGAATAGATTGCTACAGGGATGTATCAACCCTCAAAAAACTATTCACCTCGCTTTCAGCTCGGTAAAAATAGCTTTTTTTCAGGTTGATAAATCAAAGTAGCAACCTATATCAAAGTCAATAATTGCATATTATTTGAAGATAAAGATAAAGATATTAAGGATGCTCGTTGGTCACGTTTTCGTTATTGCGCAAGATGTTCTGGCTTCTCCCGTTTTATCCATTCAAAAGCATTATATTTTTTGCCAACGAAAGGTAAATTTCATTTTAGACATCCCTAGAAACTTTCTGGCAAAATTTCATTAGAACCTATTTATTTTGTCGCAATCGTTCATGGATAATCAATGTTAATGTCCTTAGAAAATTCAGATCAATTCAGTTTTTCGCCAAATTTTAATCACGTATATCTCAAAAATGACATGAGCAACCTTTCATTTTTTAAATTATTTCTTTTTTTTTATAGCATGAAATAACATTGACTTGAAATCTTATTTATTCTCACTGTGACTTTCAAACATCCGTAATCCCACTTTCTTTTAATTCATATTTTGGTTCCTTAACCATGATGTAAATCAATAATTGTTGTTTTTTCAGGGTCTGTTTAGGTCAGAAAGCACTTAATCCTATACAATTCTTTAAATTCTAAAAAAGCAGAATTAAAAAACGAATAACAAAATTTTCAAAATGTGGCAAATTGAGACAACATTACGAAATGAGATAAAAATAAGCAACAGGAATGAAAAATGAAAAAGAACGCAAAAAAAAGATTTAGCTGTGTGAACCTACACAAAAACCAGACCTGAACCTACACAGGCACAAAACCGGAAACAGAGCTTTCATTGGTTCTTTAATACAAAACAAATCTATAAAAATATAAGTTGCGCACCAATATTTACATGTACATATATGTACATGATTTGTGAATAAATCAAGGAAAGTTAAACACTAAAGTTTATGATAAAAGGGATGATTTCTCCTTGAAAATTCCCTATAGTCAATTTTCCACATCTCGACGGCGATGTTCCGTTAGCCCCTTCTTACGGGTCTACATTTCACAACTTGTTCGATATGCACGAGTATGTAGTGTGATGTTTCTGACTTCAACGACCGAAATCTTTGTCTCACTAAAATCTTCTTCATCAAGGGTTTAGATACCATACATTTATAAAAAAAAATCTCTAAATTTCATTATAGATACATTGACTTATTAAAAAAATTTGATTCTACATCCAGGGCTCTTATACAACAGGGCGTTTTACATCCAAACTTTTATGGCAATATCATTTACAAAGCGCATAAATTCAAAAATGGCCTTCCAAACATATTAATCCGTAGAACAGACTTATTCATAAACGATATAAATACAACTTTATGTCTGGTTTTTGTTTGCAAAAACATTGATCATCTCCTAAATGCCTTACACCATAACTAAATTTTAAAAAAAAAATCATATTGGCATATTGGCATTGCACAATATCATGTTCTTCTTTCATAATTGATGATGTTGTTATACCAATATTTTACGAAAGGATATGGAGTAAATGAACATGAGACCATAAAACATATGTTAACTCCAACTGCAATAATTTTAATGAGCTGTATGGCCATTTCGGAAATTAACTCCTCATCAGCAGCATTAGAACCCAAACAAGGGAAATCCATATTTAGAAAATCTATTTAGAAGTATTTCAATTGAAGTTTCATATGTAAGAAGGCTTGATATCATAGTCAACGGAAATTATGTCCTTAGCTAGCTGTCAGTAACTTCGAGCATTGTCCGGACAGTACCCGTGTGTATTGCCTTCATGTTTTATGTACTTCATTGTTAGGGTACTCGTCTTGATAAGTTGGACTTTTTCCTAGTTTAATTTTTACTGTGAGTCTTTTTGTGTATTTTTTTAGCCATTCACTACACATAGGGGGAGGGTTTGGATCCAAGGAAACGAGATTAGCCCCACCGCATTTTTTGCGCCTGTCCCAAGTCAGGAATATGTTGGTCATTGGCTTGTTTTTGTCTCCTTGTAAAATTTTAGTTTCTTGATGTTTGGGTTATTGGATGTGGTTGGTTTCCATTGATTTATTCACTTTTTTACTTTTCCGGTGCCATTTAGGGGGGTGCTATATGGTGTGAGGTTCCTCACTGTGTTGAAGACCGTACGGTGACCCCTAGATGCTTTGTTTTGGGTCGTTTTAACCTGGATATGGGATGTTGTCTCCTTGACATTTACCCCATTTCCTTTCTTTTTCATATACAACACTAAAAATGATAAAATAGGTCGCAACTAAAAGGTAAAAATAAAAACATAAACAAAATTAAAACCAATTAAAAATAGAGCGACAGAAATTTAAAGGTCTAATTTTCGGCCTTACTGCCTTCGCCCAGGGACAACCGAGCCGAAAATCAAACGTGAAGGACATTTCAGAACCAGAGAAAGATGACCAAATGATATGTAACAGAATTAATCTGTATTTCAATCGTGCCCCCATCCTGATTTTAATTAAAAACGAAAATCGAACGGTAAAAAAAAAAACGGGAAAATTTTGTTTTTAGCAGCTGTTGTTTATCCCCCGCACTGGTTTTATGAGGACAGTTACGTGCATGTCAAAAATGTTGTAAAGCCGTCGCAAATGTTCACCTACTTTTTTCCATTTATATTGCAACCTGTCTATTTGCCTCAGTAACCTACATTTACTGTATAAACATATGTGATATACAGTCACTGACCATAGAATAATTTTTCAATGACGTCAACAATGAGTTCCAATAGAAATTGTTCCATGACGTCGCGTCATAAAAAGCATGGATTTATCCCAAACTATCAATGTCTGCATCATTTTTTAAATCACCGTTTTTACAAATAAATTCTACCTCAAATTTATTTTGTTATAGTTACAGTATAAACACAATAACAGTGCAGAGACTTGACATAAATTCAATACAAGGATTCGGCTCAAAACTGGAAAATACTCGCCAACGGCTCGCATTTTCCCGCGTGTTTAAGCCTCATTATTATATTGTAATATACTTTACCATTATATTTGTCCTATTTGGCTTTGTTAACACTGCCGGCCCATATAACGGTATATGGACCGTCAGTCCAGTCCATATAATATATTGTGACGTCACAATTATTTTTTTCTACTTTGTACTGAGCTATTTCAGATAACAGTGTTAGGTGTTCAATTTTAATTACAAAAAATAAATTTACAGTCTTTTAAGCATTATTTGTTGCATTTTGAACGACTTATCACAAGCAATCTATTTAATCCAGTTTAAGATAATATTTCAACCTTGAAATTTTTTAATAAAATAATAGAAGGAAAAAATATAAAACTGGTAAACATATCTAAAATTAAAGTATAATATATCAAATAGTTCATGTCAATTCGGACCAAATGACAGTTTATGGACCTTGTGATCTTCCAAAAAAATACTATATGGACCGTATACTATTTTTGGGGCGACCACTCGATTGATAAACTGCCATATGTCCCTCATTGCCATGTCTATTGAACTATTTGATAATTGATGTCAAGTCCATGTACTGTTATTGTCTTTTGGTGACGCTCTGTTGATGTTCGACAAAGCGATCACCAAATCTTCAATAAGTCTCACATAAGTGGATCCTCTTACAGCGTGTACAACCAACAGCATACACTACACGATCAGTAGTGTACGTAAACCGTTAATCGACATTAGCTAGTTCCAAAGTAAGAGGGCATTTTAGACTATGAGATCGCTTACACTGTGTAGTACTCTTTTACTCAGAGGGGGTTTGAGGAGAAGCATTCTTGAAAGAGCTAGTACCAAGGTGTTGTTTTAAAAGTTTCTTTTTTATGAAGGCCCAATGGGAGGAGAATCCTGGAAAACTGCAGACATGACATGTGTTCGTCCTTGAGAACTATGGATTTAATGATTCGATTCAAAATATTCTGAAAGCTTAGTTAGGTTCGATTGTGGTGTGTCAGAACAAATGGGACACTGTCGTCGGTATTTCTTTTCATCTTCTCCATCGCCTCAGGTCAGGTCAATCTGGAAACTGAAATCACAGCTCGATCCGAAACATTGCTGGATTAGCCTGTGTTTGCAAAAAAAAAAAGAATTTCATTCTGTTACATTGAGTCGTGAAATGTTGCCCGTCACTACAAATACAACGAAGTCGCAAGAATTATACCGTTCAATGGCATCATCATCGTTTATCACTTTTCCCTAGACATCATTTACCGTGTTTTATTTGCAAATATACATAAGAAACCAAGATCAAGCTTAAAAAAAACATTACCGCTATGCTTATTCTACAGCACTGAGACACATTTTGTATTCGTACTTTGTAAATGGGCTTTAAGAGGCGTCCTTAACCTATAGAAACACTTTTTGTCAATTAACTGAACAATTGGAAAAAGGAAGGGAAACGGGGAATGTGTCAAAAAGACAACGACCGAAAAGGGAGTAATAACGACTCAAAGCCACCATAATGAACGGTAAGAAAACCCCACACCCAACGGCAGGTCAGAGTCGGTCCCTAGATAAAGAGTAGTCAAGTTCAGCGAAATAAACACCAACCTAGACCCCTATAGATATAAAGTAAACTAACTAGAAAACAGACAAGACACACGAAGGCTTTATAAATCTCCTGACTTAGGATAGTCGCAAACCTGCTGCGGCGGGTTTAAACTAGTTTTTGGGTCCAAATCTTCCCCCTTTAGCCAATGTGATAAATAAAAAAAAACAATTGTAACAACAGTAAAATTCAGTAAGCAACAGGACTGAGTCAATTGTGAACAAGAGGAAAGCTGTCAATGTGATAGCAAACCTGGTTTTCTTTTACACGGACAGTATATCTTACAAATTTGTTGAGCCTGAATATTTGAAATGTACTTATAATTTTCGCGTTTTCGTGTTTTTGCCTTTTCGTGTTTTCGCCTTTTCGCGTTTTCGTGTTTTCGCATTAATTTTCAATGTTAAACCTTCCACCAAAGTAGCCTTTTTGAAAGTTCAGCAACTAGAATTTTAAGCAAAAAGAAAAATAAAAGTACTATAAACACCTCTGATACAGGTACATATGATCTACATTATAAAAACTTCCTGTCTATTAAAGTGTGGGAGATTTGTTCTGGACAAATGGGACACCCTATTTGTATATATTTGACCTAAAAATAACTGATATTTTTTACATAAATTATCAAAAAATCAAAATCAAAGTACTGTGTACACCTTTGATATATTTACAACTGATCTGCAAAATAAAAACTTCCAGTCTCAAATACTGTAGGAGATTTGCTCCGGACAAAGGGGATTACCTATTGTTAAGAATTTGACGTAAAAATGAATAAGTTCAACAACTGATATTTTTGACATTAATAATAAAAAATCAAAATCAAAGTACCAAGCACACCTTTGATATATGAACAAATAATCTGCAAAATAAAAACTTCCTGTCTAAAATACTGTAGGAGATTTGCTCCGGACAAAGGGGAAACCCAATTGTTAAAAATTTGACGTAAAAATAACTAAGTTCAACAACTGATATTTTTCACATAAATTATCAAAATTCAAAATCAAAACAACATGCACACCTTTGATACATTTACAATTAATCTGCAAAAAAAAAAAAACTTCCTGTCTAAAATACTGTAGGAGATTTGCTCCGGAGAAAGGGGGTACCCAATTGTTAAAAAATTGACGTAAAATGACTAAGTTCAACAACTGATATTTTTCACATAAATTCTCAAAAATCAAAATCAAAACAACCTTTGATATATATACAATTGATCTGCAAAATAAAAACTTCCTGTCTTAAATACTGTAGGAGATTTGCTCCGGACAAATGATGTACCCATTTGGCAGCCGCCCATTCATTATAATACGTATTGAAGTCGTCATTATTTAAACTTAAAATATCATCCAAAAATCGGAAAGTGTTGTTAAACTTTTCAAGTAAATGCTGTTCAGATTGGTCTTTGCTGATGTTGGTCATAAACTAAGATTTGTAGTACAAAAAGAGGTCCCCTATAATTGATTACTCTATGGATAAAGTTTGTAAAAAAGCTAATGATACAAAGTTCAAATTATTCGAATTTGCTTAGAATACCGTGAAACATCCTTGTTTATTCTAATTTCAACTTTGACAAGTCATTAAACCAAGTTTCTTTTGAATTCTGCTTTTAAGGTTCTTCTCTTAACCTTTTTTCTGTTTCAAACAAAAATACAAGCTTTGCTGGTATTCTTTTCGATTAAAAATAATCCATTTGATACATTAAAGCAGGAAATCCAGTATCTGATGGTTATTGCTACGGTCAACCAAGTGGCAAACTTTCACTGAATCGATGTCAAGATTCACAATCCACGCCTACATTCATTCTGTTACCTTAAAAAGACAACACAGTGTATGCATATCAAAACAAAAAAGGTTACAGTTATATACATTGTGTACTTTTAACGACCGCAGATCCGTTTTAGAATGTAAGCTTGAGGTGTAAACTTTGACTTCTGTTCAGTAAAACTTTTGCCACTTGGTTGACCGTAGCAATAAATCAGAGAAAACATACCAAAGTCACACATAAACCAAAACTTTTTCTCAAAGTTGTTCATCAAATTAGGCAAATATCTATGCATACGTTAAAGCTAGGTTTTATTGACAAAAATACACCAATACCATCAAGAAAAGGCAATTAAAAGGGAGTGTTGTTTATTTTCTTTTATCTGTTTGTATTTGAACTTTCTTACCATACTCCAAAACTTCAAATGATTTAGAGACTGTTTCCCTCTGAAAAAAAGGATCAGCATCACTGAACTTTTTAACATGCGATGTATTAGCTTTCGAAAAAAAAATCAAACTTTATAGTGCAGATTGAGTTGCTAACAGGAATATTTCAAATGGCAAATAAAAGAATGTTTACTGCATTAAGGAAAAAAAAATGACAAAAGTACCATTTGCATCCGAAGCAGACGTGTTTTACTTTGATTGGTTGATTAGTTAAAATTTCACAACCGTGGGAAATATTTCAGTTATATCACAGGGCGAGAACCTGCTTATCAATAGGGCCTGTAAGTCTCGTATAATTTTGGGACTTCCGGGATCATAAATTGTACCCGGAAGTTACATTTTAAACAAAGATATATGACGTTTCAAACAAAATTGTTAACGTCACAATACTCAGACGTCATGTTTTGACGGGAAGCGTTTTCGAATTGCCTGTTTATCGTGTATTCTCGTGAGTCACATGACGAGACCCTATTCAAAAATGCATCAGAAGAAAGAAATTTAGGCTAATGAGACAACTGAGGCAACGATTTGTGAAAAATGGAAGAAACTGGAAAGGGGGGAAATAGGTAGGGGCAGGTAATTTAGCTTTCTATTCATCCCAACTTGAGTCTTTTCTTGCATGGAGAAATGTAAAAGGAGTCTGATCTGCACGACTACTCATTTGCCAATGTGAATTTGCGGTCACGCTTTCTGTATTATAACCTGACTGCCGCACATAGGCAGAGCATTCCTGTATCCACCAAACGATCACGCGCCCTGGAGATCTGTACTTGCAGACCCTGAAAACTAATTAAGTGGCTCGCTTTGTTTTATATGTACACATGAACATACGTATAATACTACAATATGAAACAACAAACCTACAGCGTTTTATTGCTATGATAAATACATTTTAAGTGTATAAAGAAGCTATATTATTCTGCTTTGTATCCGTTTTAACGTTGGAATTTGTTTCAAAATTAAAGGCGTAAAAAGCTTTCATCACGTCGTTGACATATGAAAAGCACTATTCCTAACGCCATGAAAAAGTCCTTATTTCAACAAAAACATCTTTATATGAAAAGAGTATGAGTCAACGTATCCATTTTTGATTTATATGATTCAGTTTGAAAAAAAAGACATTACTGAAATACATAATGATTGTTTACCAAACCCATCTGGGAGTTTTGAGTTTGATTTTTCTTCCGTAGTGCGACAGTGTTTTACCAGCAGAATAGGCGCCTTGAGCTAGCCGGCAGTTAAGCGGCGAGCACTCCTGGACCCGTCTTTCAAAATTACGTTTTGTTCCCCCATTTTCCTTTTCAAGATTGTGGCCATGGAGTTAGTAGTCTACCTGTATGGGTTTTATTCTTATGTTTAGTATACTATAGGGAAACAGGACAGAGAAAGGGGATGTATGGGTACCCATAAACCGGTGTAACCCTACCGCTGGTTTTTGGTAGTGCCGGTACCAAGTCCGGCTACCCCGAGTTCCTATCGTTGTTTACGTTTGTGTTTTGTATTTTTGTTGTGTTTTTTTTTCTTGTGCAATTCTTATTTACTTTGTGGCATGCGGCTATGTTTTTCGGCCATTGTAGGTGTTTCCTGTTATCTTTTTTATTCTATATTCAATAAGTTTTTTCTAATCTGTAGGTTACAAACAAGCTATGAATTCCACAAAAACCGATTTGGATAGACGTTTCACTTTGCTTTGATAGTCTGCTGTTACGAGTCCTTCATATTTATCCGCTTGGTACTTTAGAGAATTTGTTCTGTATCTGAAGGGCGCAAGGACGGACTTCCACTTAGGATATATTTACATAAAAAAATACTCATCTGCTTCAACGAAGTTAGATTCTGCAATTTTGTGTTGTAAATGTGTTGTCTTATCTTGTGCTATGCTAAGGACATTTTGCTGTTTTATGTCGACTTATTCACATACACTCTAAAGGGAGTACGAGTGTAAGATTTTCAGAAGCATTCGATATCCTCGGGTTTTATCCATTCAAACAGTGTTTAAATATTTTGCATATGGTCACTTTAAAATGTGAAAAATAGACAGTGTATACAATTTAATCAACTTCCAATTATATTTTCATATATTTAAATGCATATAAACATCTTATGCAAAATAAAGGAAAACTCTAGAGAGAACTGTTTCCCGCCAAAATTTTGACGTCTTATATCTCAAAAATTCCTTCATGGATTTTTAAAAATTTTTTGCTCAAGTTGTTCCATTACAGTGCTCTTCAAAACAAAAGGTCAGAATTTTAACTCTAATTACAATCTGACACTCGTACTCCCATTACTAATCTATTCCGTATTAACTGAAATATTAAGACAATAATAAAATAACTTCAGAGTCACTTATTGATGCATTTTCAGAAAATGACATAAGTAATTTCAAACGGATTTTTCAACAAACAATAGGGATTTCTATGGGAACAAATTGTGCGCCAGTTTAAGCTGACCTTTTCCTTTATTCGTATGAAGCAAAGTTTTTACAAGGGCCAATTCAACAGAAACAAAAACCATTGGCCTAAACTTTTAATTTGAGCTTCAGATATATAGACAATGTACTTTCTCTTCATAACCCAAGATTTAAAGTATATTAACATCGGATCTATCCCAGTGAACTTGAAATTAAAGAGAAAACCGATACACTTTTTCTACTTCATATCTCGACCTTTTGTTATACATTGACGAACATGAACGTCTCAAATCTAGGCTATATGACAAACGTGATGATTTTGACTTCTCAATTGTGAACTTTTCCTTTCTCAGCAGCAATATTCCTAGCTCCCCAACGTATGGAATGTGTATTTCACAATTAAATCGTTACTGCAGAGCTTGTAGTTTATACATGGGCTTTGTGGAAAGAGCAAAAGCACTGTCACAAAAACTGCTGATTCAGGCCGTTGTTACTTCCATCCCTTCAGAGATTTTATGGCCGTCACCACTTTTACACCAACACGAAAACATAGATATTAAATGTCGGTGTCACAAAATAAAATGAAAACTGACATTTTCAGCTATATTAACGTCTTCTCGGATTTGAAATTACCGATTCTAACAGTGTGACGGGTGTTGTATACAGAGCAGGACTTGTTTTCCCTTCCGAAGCACCTGGTGTCGCTGTATTTGAGTGTTCACACTGTTAGTGGAATAGTTTTATTGTTATATTGGTAGTGTTTGTGTTTTGTGGTTGTGAGCATCTCTGGTCTTCCGTCTATTGGTGTAATTCTAAATGTTTTTAAAAAATATTGCCATCACCAGGATAATTCTTCATCACCTGCATCTTTTTAATAATAAATAGTTTAAGACTTAAAGACAATAGTGATTATTTCCAATTTTCAAGAGAAAATTACAGCATTGACATATTCCTATTTCGACTATACTTGAAAACTTTTAACGTCCGCAGTGAAGAGCAGATGATTTTTGCACTTATGCACAGCATATAAGTGTTTCTTTTTCGCAGTTTTTGTATTACTAATCAGTTTCTTCTTACTATTTGTAAGAAAATTGTGTTTAAATCTAAGAAGTATCTCCCTTTTGCATAGCTCCGTCTTTTGGCTTTCCTTTTAGAACAAGGGTGTAATCTGGTCTCTATCAGCTAATGCATATTTTGGTTTATGAATTTTCATATTTTGATTCTATCTGCACTGAGGAGACATAAGTTGTCGAAATGCGCCTATGCAGAAACAAAATTCACAGCAACCTAAGTATTTTGTTATTTATAAAGATATTATTTTTGAAATTCTAAAATCTCCTCTGCTTAGTGTTGCTGGTGTATGCATTTGGCAATGTTTGTCACTTATCACTAAATAAACATGCAAAATCAATAATGGAACATCATTTTGATTTTCGTAACTGGATTCCTTGATTATGTTACCGCATCATATCGCCTCTATGTTGACAAGTAACCAATATATGTTAAGTGACAAGGGAGTCAAAAATAAACAAGAGGCTCTCAAGAGCCTGCATCGCTCACCTGGGTCCTGCAGCACTATAATTCCCAATTGATGGTCCATCTTTGGTGGTGAATGTACATATAAATCAGAAACATTTTATAAAATTTAATTAAAATTGTTCGAGCAATTTCAGAGAAGATTTTTGAATGCAGTTTCCAATCTTAAGGGGCCTATGTTAATCTACATTCTCTGCTGGCAGCTATTTAACATAAAACTTTGAAGAGGGTCACATAAGGATTATGTTGTACTGAAATTGTTCAAGCAGTTTCAGAGGAGAAGATCTTTTTATGCATTTCCCACTGGGTCCAATGTTAAACTAAGTTTTGCTACTGGTGGCTATGTCGGAAGACGGATCAGCACCAAAGTAACAAGCTTGGTCAAAATCTAACAAGTTTGATTTATGTTTAAATTGAATCCATTCAATGGTTTTCCATGATATCTTTGTATGCATTTAGGATCCAATTCATTGCTGGCAGCCATGTAGAATGATGGCTCAGAACTGAAGTAACAACACTTGGTCAGATTCTCATAAGCAAAGTTTGGATTAAATCTATTATTAAGCAGTTCTCTAGAAGAAGATCTTTTGTTAAATTAAGTTCAAAGCTGGTGACACTTGGTCAGCACCTGACAAGCGTCATTCATGTCATGTTTGATTTAAATCCATTCAGCAGTTCTCTAGAAGATCTTTGTGTGCATTTCCCATACGGTCCAATGCTGTCTCGGTCATGTAAGATGACAGATTGGCACCAAAATAATAACACTTGGTCAGCACCTCATAAACATCATTCATGCCAAGTTTGGTTCAAATCCATTTAGTAGTTCTAAAGTAGAAGTTCTTTGTGTGCATTTTCCCATAAGGTTAAATGTTAAAATTAAGATCCCCGCTGGCGGCCATGTTGGATGATGGATAGGCACCAAAGTAACAACACTTGGTCAGCATCTCATAAGCATCATTCATGCCAAGTTTTGTTCAAATCCATTCAGTAGGTTCTCAAGAAGAAGTTCTTTGTATGAATTTTCCCATTAGATCAAATAGTAAACTAAGTTCCCCGCTGGCGGCCATCTTGGAAGTGGTCGGAAAACTTGAATGTGTTCAATAACATATAGTCCTTAACATGCTGAACATTTTTGCATTTTAAACTTGGCCTCTATCTCAAAGCGTTTTTGAAATATAGGACAAAAAGTAAAAATCACGAAAAATTTGAACAATAAAGGGCCACAACTCATATATAGGTACTTGGATTTTCTTCAAAATATCCATGTGGGTAGATCTTAACATGTTGAACAAATTTTTTTTTATTTAAACTTAACCTCTATCTGTTATAGTTTTTTTTAATAAAAAATAAAAAACATCAAAATTTTGAAAATTTTAGGGAAAAAGGGCAATAACTCTTAGACGGGTCATCAGATTTTCTTCAAAATTTCAGCATGAGTAGAACTTCTCATGCTGATCATTTTTACCCGTCAGATTTTTTGATATTTGTAACGCTTTTTGAGTTATTTGCCAAAAACTGTAATTTACCACTATGTTCTATTTTTAGTATTGACAGCCATGTTGTTTGACCTAAGAAATACAAAATAACAAATTTGAAACTAGATACCCTAGTGATGATTCAGTTAATGTATGGTTCCATTTTACTAAGTGGTTTCAGAGTAGAAGATTTTTGAAAGTGAGCTAACGACGGACGCCGGACGCCAAGTAATGGCAATAGCTCACCCTGGCATAGCCAGGTGAGCTAAAAAGGAAATTCTTACCATTTCGTTTAATAGGTATGATTTTTGAATTTTTTGCTTTTTTCATACTTCTATGACTGCATGCTATCATTTTGTAAATTTTCGTAGTAATTTTTATGCCCTATCTCGTAACAGACTTAACTGACTGAAAGACAGAATTCAATGTTACATTTAACAGATTTCAACACAGAACATTAGAAAGCAACACATTATTGTCAGTTTTAGACAAACAATTCAAAATATCATGTATATGTAACAGAGATGGGGTAATTGTAATTGTATTCGTTAATCAGATGTAATCGATTAGATTTTTCAAAGTAATCGGTGTAATCATTAATCAGCTCAAAATCTGATTACATGTAATTTAATTTAATCAATTTAGCCTGTAATCCTGATTACTTTATGATTACTTTATGATTACAATTGAAATAATTTAAAATCTCAAATCATGGCTCTCTTCATACCAAAAAAAAAAAATTTCAATCCTTTGTTTAATAGGTGTTAATTGTCACCTTTGAGCTGAGAGGTAGATAACATATTAAGGTTTGTTTTGTCCCTAAAGGCATTATTATTTGTTTACGTGTATAACAATTTGATTTTGTAAAAATGAATGTATTAAAAAAAATAACCAAATATACACTTACAGAAGCCATAGAAAGAACTGAAAATAAGAGGTTTGGAGTGATTCTGCATATGCCAAGCTCTTACCAAACACTGAGGCAAAAACTGTATCAAGAAGTATAGGAGTTGAATTCTTTATTTCTAGGTAGAAAATTTGCAATTTCTTAATCATAGTTATTTAAGAATTAAATGTAATCAGTTGTAATCATGATTACTCTTCAATGTAATTATTAATATAATTTAACTTTGTTTAAAATGCTGTAATCATTAATTTAATTTAATCATACATTTTGGAAAGTAATTGTGATTTAGTGTAATTTGACGAAAGTAAACGGACGAATCTCTGATATGTAAATAGAGAAGTCAGATAGAATAAATTTATTATATGAAGAATTTACTTTTTCTTCAGCCTAAAATTTGTGGGTGTCTTAATAGAATACAAATGTATACAACTTAAACGAAAAAAAAACTTTCGAGCTGATGTTTTATGATCTTTACAGAATAATTGTATTTTCTGCAAATGATAATTTTTTTAAAATGAAAACAAAACTAATAAGCTAATGTTTTATTCTCTTTAGAGAATAAATCTATTCTCTACAAAAGATAATTTCTGAATGAAAAACAAACTTACAGGATGGTGAATTTTTTAAAGCTATTGACAAGAGACTAACAACCATTTCTGCTGACGGTACAAACTATGGTTTTTATTTACTCCATATCTTGAACACGATCAATATTGCAATAAAAAGAGAAATATCTAAGTTAATCTTACCAATTGTTTGCCTTCAATCCTCCAGTTGCCATGTGTTGTCAAGGAAGAAAGTTGTAGATCTCCACCAAATACACCAAAAGATGGCTGCACCCCAAGATACTGTTTAATTCTATTTCTTTTAGGATCCTTATCAACAGAAAAATATAATAACATTTGAGTGCAGTGAAAATAACTATATTAAAAAAAATTCAGGATTTGGTCAAATTACAGGTCATTTTGCTATGAGAACAACACAATTATATTCCATGCAATTGTTTAGTTATATATTTCAAGAAATGTAGTTTGCTCGAGGTAGAGGAAATCAGGAATATATTTATTTTGATGAATTATGCTGTCTTTAGATACTAAGTACACAATACGGTTACCTTAAAAACAAAGACAGCACTAGTTCAAGATCACTAAAATTTAATAATTAGTTAAAAGGTTTTGTAAATTTCCTATGTTTAGGTCCTAGTGCTGATGACGAGGAATCAATTTCCGAAATGGCCATACGGCTCGCTAAAATTAATAGCGGTTTAAGTTAACATATGTGATATGGTGGCATGTTCATTTGCTCCATATCCTTTCGTAAAATATTTACTACAGGAGCTTGTCTTTTAATGCAGTGTAGAGTTGGTATAACAATTCCCCATGTTTGAGATGTATGCTAATTATTTTTCTTAGATATGGTGTACTTGTACATGAGATTATACATGTATCTCTTGTGTACACTTTTTTATAAATATTATCTAAATTTATGTAAATTCTAATACCTAGGGTTTAATTCGCTCAATCGTAGTTTTTTCCTTAGCTATTTTACTGATTATCCGGATTTCATTTGGTTTTTGCATTTTAAACTTTTAATGAAATTGCATCTTCTCTAGCCAAGGGTTACGATCCACTTCTCTCCTCTTCACCCGTGGCGAATTAAGCCACAATTTGTGAAACATCAGTTTCAAATTATCTCCTTTTGAAGTAAGAGTTTCAGTATGATTTATTGTAATAGTTAAAGATTAATAATTGCATCTAATAATACAACAATTCACAATATATTTAACTACAAGGAAATAACCCTTCAAAAGTAAAGAAAGATTACAAAGTCGTGGAAATTTTGCAAAATAGAAAAATCATAAAACACCATATTTTAAGTTTTATTGTTAAGATATATATATTCAAAATCTGAAGGTAAGCTAATTGCTTGGATGCAGCAACGGTTAATTGCAACCAATCAAAAACGTGGATTTGAGCCTACAGAAATCCAGCTTGATCTGCCAAGGGTGAAGTTGAGAGGAGCGAATCGTAACCCTTGGCTAGCGAAGATTATGAAATTGTGGATTTCCTATGTTTAGGCCCTAGTGCTGCTGATGAGGGATCAATTTCCGAAATGGCCATACAGCTCATTAAAATTAACTGCTGTTGAAGTAAACATATGTGATATGGTCTCATGTTCATTTACCCCATATCCTTTCGTAAAATGAGAATAAATTATTTTATTTTTCGCGGGGGGGGGGGGGCGAATCGTAAATGCCTCTTTTCACTCGTTAGCTTTGGAATAAATTAAAGTTTATTACGATTTTGTCACATTTTTCAACACCTCTAAAAGTTTATATTTTTCTTTTTCATACTCAGTCATCTGACAGATATTACTCACATATATAACAATATCCAGTGGATCTTGAATCGCTGTAAGATTACTATATGTTCCAAAGGCACGAAATCTAACTGCAAAAATAGGATATTATTTGAAAAATGTCGAAAAACAAAGGTGTACTCTTATGTCTAATTGTCTATCCCAGATTTCAGATATGTACAAGAGAGGATGTCTGACATTTTAAATAAAATTTCCAGTTAGTATCAAAGATACATCTTTCTGAAGTTTTACTTGATAAAAAAAAACCGGCTCAATGCTTTTCTGATGTTTATTATGCTGAGAACAGAATGAAGAATTTCTTATAATTAAATGAATCGATATTATTTTCATACTAAAAGCCTTTTAATTTCAAACCATGACTTGTTTTGAAAATACTGCCATCAATTTTATATCGAATATGCTTGAACATAATTCCATGTAAATTATGAGTGGATTTTGGTTTAAAGGTTTTTGAAAATAAACATTCCCGTTGAAATACATTACTCAACTAAGAAAACGATACACAGTTTATTTTGTGAAAATTATTGTATTTCGTAAGTTATAATGTTCTCAACGCCAAAATGCATTTGTTTCCTCCATTTTCAAATCAACTACGAAACGAACATGATGAAAATCTGGAAGGGAAGTTTCCACTCGATGTTCGATTTTGGCGTTAAATGATGGATGATTTCAATTATTTGATGTCAGTTATTTGGACTCTTCATCAGGTAACAATTCGCCATCTTAAAGGTGGCAAACGAATCCTCAATTAGAAGACCCATTCAATCCAAAACATCAACGCGATATATGAAATAGCGCGGTCTGACTGTCGATGTTGATTTCTGCCCTCATAATTCATTGTTATGTGAAAAGAACAATGATTTTAGACTTAAGGAAACATGCTCATCGAATGATAAATCGCGTTGCAGCATGTCGTGAGACGCCGTAATGTGAATATAGCACAACACACGTTTTACACTGACAAAAACTTTGGCTAAAAACGAAAAGTAAGCCAGAGGAATTCATGGTCGTCAAAGCAACATATTCTAAAGTCTCATTATATTGCAAATTTGTTTAGCAAAGTAATTCATATATAAAGTACTAGGTAATTTAAATATTAAATTTAAAGTAAAATATTACGGATTCGAAAATCATTATGAAAACTTTATATTTGCTTTTTTACGTTATGAAACCATTTTGAAAATATTCTTTAAAGATATTTTAATAACTAAGTTATTTTTTTCATAATTTAACCTATTTTCAGTAAATACGGTAAAATGACAAAATGTAAAAAAAAATATACGTAAGATAAAAATAAAACTTATCTTTGCTTTTTATGATTCAATTCAATATTTATGAAAATCTCATGGTATTACTCATAAAATATTCAAGATGGCATTAAAACACTTGATTTCATCTCGGAAAGCATTTTTAACTTAAGGTGTAAAGCCCTCCCAGTTCATTCTATACGTAAATTCGGTTTTTGTTGTGTAACATTTTCAAATAAACCTATCTAGCAACATATTTTTCTTAAAGGAACATTCTGTCAAGATTTAAAATTAAACATTTGTAAGAGATTTCAACTTTTAAATACGTACCATTAAAGCAATAAAGCGGTGATATGAAAGTCCCGTTACGTAGTTGATTTGAAATTAGAAAACCCTTCTTTCAATGTTCAAAAATTACATCGGTTCATATAACCTTTGTGTGATATATCATTGTTTAATTGAATATATCCTCAACTATTATAAAGGGCATAGAATGCAAAGTTGATCTGCTAGAATCGGGTTGATTTTAAAACCTACACTAATATGTTCCAACCTCTACTTGCTTGAATTGTTGGCTTAGCATCATAATACACAAGCAAGTGTGTAATAACCTTACCTTTGTCGCCAGGTTTATATACAGGTCGGTCAGTCTGTATGAATAAAGACGTGGACTTGGTGGTTAACTGAACATTTCGCGCTATTTTTCTGAAAGAAACACCTCCCGATCCAGTAACCTCTATTCTATAACCATGAGTTTCACTTGCATTGGACGAAACCTGAAGCAGAAGTTTAATATTGCCAATACGTGTGAGTGTGTGGGGGTGGGGGGTAAATTATTTATATTATGCATTGCTATAATTAGCATGTACTTAAGACAGACAAATATCGCCAAAGCATAGCAGCTTGATAAACATTGCAATTGATATCAAGGGTAAATACCACAAATAATGAAATGTATTCATTACTATGATTTTTAACCGCACCAAAAATATATTGTGACGAAAACGTCCGATCGTGTATTTGTTGATTCCTTTCTTCATTTTGTTTATTGATAATTCAAAGATAACATTACTTGTGCACAGTCTAGTTTATTGTTTGGGGGATAAACCTCATGTGGACAGAACATATAAAAGTTATTGTCCTTATACAATATATTTCTCCTTTCTTTAGATAATCGGAGAATAACTTGTTTCCCTTAATACATTTAAGTTTACCGGCCGGGGGTAGTAATTTGATGCATCGACCCTACACATATCAGACATAGACTCGTCCAAATTGTCCTTGGAGTATAAATGGTGACCGAATCCACACAGTGTACGTATATTGTGGCCGTTTGAGAATATCTTCTGCACAGATTGTTTGCAAATTATTACATTGTATACCTTTGGATAAAATATATTGAATCCAAGTGAGTTATTCTATCAAATTCGAAATAAATGTGGATTTGAAACTAGATATTCGGGGACTCAGAAAAGAATCACTGTGATTGATATTCACTGTGATTAGTTGGCAAGTCTTATGTCATTTGCATTTTGGATTTGTGATATATCTTATCTTAAAAAGGTATACTCTTTGCAGTGAATAAGTGGTCAGATGGCTTGTAACAATTTGAAAGTGCGTGAACTTCATCGGAAGCTTTATTTTGTGTGAACAATATTGGAATTGTTTGTAATACTGACAGATCATGTAGTCTTTTGTTTAAGTGTAAAGTACCTAGCTAAAAAGACTTTGCTATTGGAACTGTGATTTTGACTTGGAACTAGAATAGTTCAATTTGCAGTCTTTTGTTCTTTGTTTTAAAGAAATTGTGCAACATCGCAATGGACCCTTTATTGTGTTTCATAAATGAAAATAAATCAATCTTTGGATTATTAAACCGTGATACATATATACCGAAAGGCCTCTTATTCTTTTTGGTATTTTTTTTTTGTGTTTTGTAGCTGATGTCGATAGACACATGATAGAAATCATTGTTTTTTTTTTCAATTTCTACAGAACATAAAAAGAATTGTAGTTAATACATGTACTTAATTATAGAATAATTGGTTTGAAGATGGAGAAACACGGTGTATATTTAAAGTGGTTATTGTTGTATATAATTGTAAGCATATAGTGTTATTTTAAACGCTAGCATACTTCTGAATTTTTTGTAGCAAATTGTTCATATTTTAGATACGAGAATACGCCCCTGATTTATTCTGGTAATGTATCCACTAACCAGTTTAGGTTTTTGAAGTTTCAGTACATCAATTTTTGAGTAGAATGCAGGCTTAATTTAGATGTCCATTAATAGTTTATGATTTTAGTACTCTTAACTTACCCGTAATTTAAGAACTTTAACAGGTTCTGCATGAGCTGAAAACATATGGATTAAAACACATGAACACTAGTCAACTTTGTATCATTATATGATTTATTTTGATATGTCCTGATTTTTTTTTCAAATTATCTTTTTCCAGCCATTTGCTTTTGATGTTTTTGATATAGATATTTATTTGTATTTATATATAATTTTTTTTATATAATCTTTATTTTAACATATTTTATGCAAAAAAGAACAAACATTTATAAATAGTGTTTTCGCCTAACAATGACAGTATTTGAAGCCGTATAATTTAAGCATTTATGACGTATTACCCGACACCATAGTGTCAGGACAGAAAAGTAAACAAACGAGTATTGTAAGACAGTAGGATAGGCCCACTACAGAGATTATGAGTTTCAGTGCATTTTAAAGAAGTTATCTAGAATTTTAGTTGGAGAAAGTCTTAGAAAGTCGATTTATTTCCTCAACTTATGCCCGCTAACATCAACCTCAGATGAAGAAGGCATTTGGCTTTCGAAAGACGAAGCCAACCAAGGGTTTCTGTCACCATTGGTTTTACCATAAGGTTAAATTGGTTAAATTGAGGTACAAGTTGATTACTACATATATAGAAGCTTTAACAAGTTTTTCGGTTGATTGACTCCCAAATGGTTTGGTTTGATCTGCACTGATGAGTCATAAGTTGTCCAAATGAGTATATGCAGATTATAAATTAACAGTAACTTCGGTATTTTGTAATATAGTATAGTTCTTATTGGCCTTATAATGTTAAAAGAAACTCTTACAATTTGCATCCAGTACTGTCCTTTGTTCTGGCTGCCAACCATGAAAGAAGGCTACGCAAGAACTATTGTCATCGAGTTGTGTTCCTTCATTTGTAGTTTCAGTCCAGATATGTTAAAATAACTTTTTGTCAAAGGCTCTGATGTTAGATGGAGTTTTAAAGTAACTATTCAAACACAATTTCAGTTAGTTTCAATGAGTTTTCTTAAAATCCCAATTTAAGATAATGTTATTGCCGGCAGCCATTTTGAAAAGGATGCAGACTTGCTCGACAACTTTAGATTATTTTGCCACACAACCCAGTACTACTGTAGTTAAAGTTTTATAAATGACTTTTATCATGTTAATAACATATCTTTATATAATTATAAACCTATCTATTTCTTACACCAATTATTTTCATAGTACAGTTACGTTAATACTTTACGGTCAGAATATTTATTTTCTGTAATATGTAGATTATTAATCATAGATTATGATTATAATTATTATTGA
The DNA here is from genome assembly GCA_002080025.1 of Modiolus philippinarum. Classification (NCBI taxonomy): domain Eukaryota; kingdom Metazoa; phylum Mollusca; class Bivalvia; order Mytilida; family Modiolidae; genus Modiolus; species Modiolus philippinarum. The sequence goes on from MJUU01042379.1 coordinate 136,046, forward strand.
TTATTAGTAATTATATAATTATTATTAATTAGTTTTAGTAATTATCATACAACTTACTAGATGCGACACTTCCACGTACACTGGAAAGTGTTCTATTGTCAAATGTTAACTTTGCTGTTATTAAAGTTCTTCCAACCTTTCTTTTCAGAATGTTGACATAAATATTGGCAACCAGTCCTGCTCTTATCCTCTTCGGCACAGTTACAAGGTATGTACTGAAAATAATTGTTCCATAATGTTTAAAAAAATAGTATATACAGATGTTTGTGAATAGACGATTCTAAAAAAAATATGGTAAATGATGAAAATTTACTAAATCATTCTTGAATATACATTGAACTATTTGAACTAGTTCCATTTTTCATTGTGAAATAATTTAGGAGATAACCATACTGTATTTTAGGATCTGAAGGGGTAAATCGTAGATTTTACTGTCGCAAACTGAGTTTTCCAGTGACGCGTTAGCGGAGCGGGAAAACGGATGTTTGCGAAGTAAAATCTTTTATTTACCCCCTGGAGATCCTAAAATACAGTTTGGTTATCTCTATTCAAATGCATATGCGAAAAGAACAGTTTAAATCGACTTTAAAATTTAAAGGAAGTTTTTGGTTTGCGTCTGCGCATATACGTTCCCGAAAATTTTGACGTTATCCAATCAAAATTAGCGTTACAAACCTATGTGCATTAGAATTATTTATTCCTGGTTCCTTCACTTTTTATCATTATAACTTATTATCTTTATTTTTTACACGTATTTTTTTTATTATTATTTTAATACTATTACTATATTTTTACGTAGTGTTCTGTCCTTTTTTATTTCTGTTAATTTGTTGCTTCCGGTTTGTTTTCCGCATTTGTTTTGTCTCTATATTTCCATTAACAGACCTTTAAGATGAGAATTTTAAGAATTGTCCTAGGTTGTATTCAGTTGTTCGCATTTGTTCGCTTTTCCGTGTTGTTGGTGCATAAAATATCAATTGAATTCACGTTGATTATCTATTATTTCTTTAAGCAAGTGTGGATCGTATTGCAAGGCAATACAGAAGTACCCTACCGGTGGATTAATTCAGTATACCAGCAAAAATAGATAAAGAAAAGTTTTCCGAGCCAAAGGCCCATAACTTCATCAAAAATCAATGGACCCAACTCATATTCAAACTTGATCTGTAACCCATAGTAGTTGATTAACAATGCAAATATCAGCTTAATATCTGAAACGGTTTAGAAAAAAAGTCTGGAAAACCTATATTTTACCAAAATTTTCTAAGTAAAAGGCCCATAACTTTATCCAAAAACAGTAGACCAGAACCAAACTCGAACTTGATCTGTAACTCATAGTGGTAGACTCATATAACAAATATTAGCTTCATATTTGGAACGTTTCAGAAAAAAGTCCGGAAAACCTATATTTTACCAAATTTGTCTAAGTTAAAGGGCCATAACTCCGTCCAAAATCAATGAACCGGAACCAAACTCTAACATGATCTGTAACTCATGGTGGTAGACTTACATACTAAATATTAGATAAATATCTCTTATAGTATAGGGAAAAGGACCAGAAAACTGAGTGTGACGGACTGACGGACTGACGGACGGACACAGTGCAAACCTAAAGCCCCTACCGGCTTCGCCGAAGGGGACTAATAAAACTGTTCTTTTATCTTTCAAAATCATGAGGGAAGTCTCCGTTTAATGTTGTTTGGACAGTCTGTATTGAGGTTCTAACTACGTCAGGAACATTTATTGTCGCGTCTCTAAAAAACAAATACAGAAGTTACTCTAACTTAATTGAAACCTGCAATATTTTGTTTAAAACAAAGGAGCATCTCCCCAATGCAAAGCTCTGTCCTTAGCTTTATTTTGGATTTCTCTACTTAGATCCTTTTGGTTATTTGTTCTCTATCAGCTTTTATACGTTTTTAGGTTAATGGACTTCCAAATGTTTTGGTTTGATCAGCACTGATGAGACTTACGTTGTCGAAATGCTCATATGCAGAAAATGAATTAACAGTAACTTCGGTATTTTGCTATTCTGCACATGGCCATTTCGACAAATTATATCTCGTCAGTGCAGATAAATTAAAACAATGGATATCTAGAAATTGAAAGATGTATAAAGAGAATAAATAAATAATCAAATTATCTAAATTAAAAGCCAAAGTCAGCTGAAGACAGAGCTTGCATTTCGTGAGATAATAGATAATAAATAAATAAAATGTTCTAATGGAAATATTGCGAGTAAAAAAAAAGTTTTTCGGGCCACCACCAAAGCTCTGGACTGCTGGGTTGGGGAATTACCCCGGGGACTAACAATACCCCAGCAGTGGCATCGACGCAACTGTAATAAGAAACAAAAATGCCGATGTTACTGTGAATTTACTTGCTGCATATGGCCATTTTAAAAAATAATGTCTCTTCAGTGCAGAAAAATTCCAAACATTGGAAATACAGAAATCGAAAGACGTATTAGAGCTGATAGATGATAATAGGATCTTGCATAAGGTCAGATTAAAGATCGGGCTATCTTTCACAAGTGTAAGAAATTTCGTCTTCTTTTCGAGTGGAGCGTAGCGGAACGAGAGGAAAAGACGTAGAATTTCTTACACGAGTGAAAGATATCCCGATCTTTCATTTTGACCGAATGCAAGTTCCTATTTCTTCCGTAAAACACGGATAGAAATGTCTAGAAACTTATACCGTGTGAACAACGTTGTCGCCATTTGAGTGTTTCTAACATTATGAATTTAGGTGTTTTATGACGTTTAGTCATGGATACGATTGTTGTATCACAAAAATCAACACGTCTGGTTGGTCATTTACCGATGTGAGATGAGGTCGCGTGCATCGATCTCACATGGGTCATCTCTCACTGTAAACCACCATATACGGAAGAACAAATAATCAGAGGATCTAAACTGAAAGCAAAAAAAAATCTTAAAGTCTTTCATACATGTATGTATATCATGGTACAATTATAGATCCAAGTCTTAGCTATCTTCAACAAAAGAGACTCCGTAGAAAGAAAAAAATAATTTTCTGAAATTTGTCCTTAAGTGTTGCATAGAACATTTCATGGAACATTGCAAAGTTGCAGATTAAATTGATTTCCGTCAACGTCAAGTAATTTATTCAACAATTGATACACATATTTTCATCGAAGCATTTGTTGAAAATATTTTACGCCCTTATTAAAGGTTTTTAAGGCGATTTGTATATTTAAAATGTTGAAATCAGTAACTGTTATACGAATTTTCGTATTATGTAATAAAAGTAATAAATCATAGATTATAACATTGTACATCGTATGTATTGAATTAAAGCTTCTTGTGCAAAAAACCACTAACATAGAGAAATCTATCGGTAGGATTTAAATATCCCGGAATTTCTTCACGCCCCCCTCTTACACTACAATGCATAGAATTAATTAATAATTAATAAAATAATAAATAATTAATAAAACGTATGGCACGCGATAGTCACAAAAATGCGATGCTAGTATTTCGCAAGAAAACCAGGCATATCGCACGAAAGTACAGTATCCGATTGGTATACATAGTATTTCGTAAATTCCCTGGTATTTCGAACGAAAACTGCAGTTACCGATCGAAATTGAGTGGAAACTAGGGTTTTCTTTCGAAATCTGCAGTTTCCGATCGGAATCGGAAATTTGAGTGTAAATCGAAAACGCAAGTTACAAGTTTAGCAAATCAAAAACTAGAAACGGAAATGACTATAAGGTATTTAACATTCATCGAATCAGAACGGAAACCGGTATTCAGATTCCAATTCAACCAATCAAAATCGTTTATTCTGTTTAAACTTTTAATTGTATTTTTTTAATGTAGTTTTCGCATTTTTAATTTATTTTATTTATTTAAAATCATAAGTTAACAATGAAATAGAATGGTGCGTGTAATTTCGTGCGAACGAACAACAGATTCTCGGATCATGAAAGTATTCGATCTTCCTTATTAATGTTAAAATTTATTAAATTTATATGACATAACATTTCTTTACATTTGTATCAGTGACGTTTTTATCTATTAATTAGGTGCATAAAAACAAACTGCTTAACCAGTATTTCTTTTTGGTACTCTAGGTATTGAAATGATGCTGCAGGGTATTGGAGCTGATGGGATTTCATCTATCAAATGTGTAGCATCAATCCCCTGCAATTGTTCTTCAGATTAAAAGAAACTTTGTATGCAGCATGAACATAATATATTTATGTGCACGTTCTCTGGATTTTTTTTTATTTTGCAATCTTTCATAAAGAGTAATGCTTATCTGAACTTAAGGTCACTCCCTTGCTCCCCACCCGCCATTGAGTGCCAACTTGGACGATGCTCAGGGTTATCCAGCTGAAAGCACCAGGATCGCAGCTAACATATGCCATTGAAGCAACACATGTCGGGAGCTGTCAATAAGGAAAAAAGTAAAACAGAGCAATGTCTGCCTACAAATATTTTTCATTAAGTAGACCGACGAAAGGTAAAAATAAGGACAAAAACAACATCGATAGACAACACGGGGCACTTCGAAATAGATGGAAGCAAACCTTGCAGTGTAGCTTAGGTTGAAAAGGCAAAAACAGTCGTGTGTACAGATTATAACAGTTTAGTAAAAACAATGAAAATATTGAACAGCCAAATTGAAAACAGTTTTTTATGGTTGCGATATAAATTATCAGATTACATAAATAAATGACATGGCTTTTTAACCCAAAGTTAAAACAGTATGGACAATTCAAAAGATTAACTTCCTTCATCATGTACACAATGTAACTTACTAAACGTCTGCGGAATTTGTCATCAATTTTTTCTATTAGCCTACCGCCTGTTACTCATGCCACATTCGTTTCCGGTTGATTGCAGTGGTACATTCTATCTATATGCATGCGACACAAAATTTAACGCGAGAAACAAGGGAAAGGTTTTGGTGGTTTTGATATTAAAATCCACGTAGAGAGCACATTCAAAAAGTTGTAAAAACATATGAAATAGAACAAAAGTGACAAAATTGGCATGTATCAATGTACAGTTGACAACCAGGGACTAAAAAAGCATCTTTATAAGCAGAACCCCATATAAAACGTAAAGGGTCTGCAAGAAAATCCCAAAAGACAAAACAAAACAAAACAAAAAAAACAAAACAAAACAAAACAAAAAACAACAAAAAAAAAATAAATAAATAAATAAAACAGTTGAAGTCTCAAAGGATAAGTCGTACTTACTTCTCCATTTTGAAATTTTTATTCCATTACATGTTTTGCTCCACAGATAGTTTTGAAGGTTTCGATTGTAACTATTACTGAAGTTCGAACGAAAAAAACGCGATTGTTCCCATGTGAATAAACATTTCCCGTGAGAACTATGAAAGCTGCTATGAATTTCAATTGCTACCAGATTATGAAAGTTCGACACCAACCCGTGTAGCAATATATTTTCCGAATCCATTTTTCGGATTTCATATTTTGTTTATAGGGTAGATTATTCACGGAAGCGTATTGATGCCACATGCATAAATATTCAAAAGCCTTAACAACATTACAGGTAAATCGAGTGCACCTTACAATTCTAGATTGTTCTCCGCCACATGTAGAGTTAAAAAATCATAGAGAAATATATAAATATGTCTAAATAATTAGAAACAAATTGTCAAGCTATTAAGTATCAAGCATATATCAATGAAACAGAATATTGTTATTGACTAAGTAAGTTCAAATAACAAATTATTTATTTCAACAAAATAGGAGAATTGATAGATCCCTTACCGCATGATATGTATGTTTCCCATGATAAGTTGTTACGTTCGTATGATTCGTCAGTTATCCGGTTACCTCTAATTTGACGGGTGATAACGTAAATAAAAACCTTATGATGGTGTACCTACTTTTTTGAATATACTGAAGACAAGTGCAGTACCAATAAGAAAAATATCAACTTCATCACTGTAAATGGGTATTACATAATTTGAAATGTTTTAAGTGATTTTATACACTGCATTTGTTGTTCACATAAACATCTGTGCTATTTATAATTGTAATGCCTTTTTTATCGATAAAGGATTGTTTATAGTTCGAAAAGCAACGAATATTTCTCCTTCATTTTCTATCATGCGACTTCTTGATCTATTTTTGATCCTTCTAAAATTGATATAAATTTAAGAAATAATTCATTTCTGCCATAAATTGTGGGCATTTTAAAATGGACTCGAATTATTTTTTCTATTATTTCACCGTAATCGTTAGCGAGGGGTAATATAAGCGAAAAATAACGGGAGTCCGTGTTGAAATGCCTTCAATGAATTATTTTGATTTTTATAGGGAAATTGCGGTATGTGCTAAAGGTGTAATATTGGTGTTTTACTATATGCTAAAGGTATTATGTTGGTATTATACCATTGATGTATTTATATAGCTAAACCATACCACAATTTTAGATTCACATATTCACAGGTAGAAATATAACATGATTTCTTAATGAAGATCAAAGCTTTTTGAAAGGTATGACCATTAGTTGGAAATGCATTTGGTAAAGAAGTTTGACTTTTTCTACTGAATTTCATGAATGTTTTCTTGCCAATTTTCAGATATGCTCAAATGTTGCCGAATGGTATTCTAGTACATCTGAAATGGCACCTCCCTATTGATGAGTATGTCAATGTTGTTCTGCATTTAAGCTATTAAGAAATCGGAAATAAGAATTTTTTTTTACAGATTAAGAATCCAACACTGGACTGTGATCACCGAACAAATACACAGTCAAGATACACACAGCAATATTATATTATCAAGTATTAAATTATTTCAGCATGCTGTACGGGGCCAAAGAAAACACAAATGATGACTTTATTCCTCTGAGAATTGGTATAAAATATATAGAAAAAAATACTACTTTAAAGTATTTCTGAGTATATATTGTCTCATATCGGACATTTCAGAGACACTCTTAGAACATATTTGCATAATATCAAAGACAGAAACACTTACTATCATTAATTTGATATCGTTTGAGAATTTTGATTAGTGGAGAACTGATCATATGACCCACTGTATATTTAGAGATTGACTAGAAAACAATATATCAAAAAGTTATATCGCATGTTATTAAAAATAGAAATACATATCGCATGTTTCTGTGAATGTTTATAATCTTGTTTAATTTCATTTTAAGTATTTTCCAGAATCAATTACATGCATGTACATACACACTGTAATTATATTATAGTGCTAATTAAATTTTAAATATATGAATTTTAAATAAAACATCTTGGATTTAATAATTTAGACAAAGGATAAACATGTCCTTTTCAGTGTTAATGTAAATTAATAATATAATAATTGTAGTCTGTGTATGAGGTCGATACGATGTTATATCGACCTGCAAAAGCATATCGACCTCGGATTTCATCCTCGGTCGATATGCTTTTCCCAGGTCGATATAGCATCGTATCGACCTCATACACAGACTATGATTGTATAATATACATTATGTAAATTCAAGTTTATCAAACTATTTACAGTAAAAAATTATGTGATTACAATTGAATTGAAGTTATCTTATGGTGCCGAGGATTGAAGTACGTTCTTTTGCTTACTGAAAAGAGTGGGTGTTGAGGGGGTTGACCAAAGTTTTTTTTTTATTTTTGAAGGTTTTATAAAACAAATTTTAAATTGAACCTTTTACCAATTTTCCAGCATAATCAAAATGAAAGAGGCTGCTATGCACAAAACAAATTTAAGAGGTTTAAGCGGGGAAAGTTAATAAAAAAAACATAAGATATTGATATATCGTTATACAGTATTACATAAAATATGCAATGCTAATCCCTAAGCGGATTAAATAACTATATGGCATTGTCAAATGGATTAAAAACAGTCAACATGTACGTGATGGAAACTAAGCAAATATTTTTAAAAAATCATTAATTTAGCTCAAGCTTGTTCAAGCGCAAATGTAGACGAACGCTGTTAGTTTTTACTAAGTTTGCGAATAAGGGTTCGGATGCCATTAACCTTGCCTATATATTGGAATACAAAAATGTTTAAAAAAAAACAAAAACAAAAACAAAATACCTCCATATTTTAAGGACACATTAGTTTAAATCATTTCATATACTTATACTTCATCGATAGCATTTAAAATTTTCAAACATAAAAGTGTATTGCAAAACCTTACCACCGACTACATGTACCTTCAGTCTGAACCGCCCCATTGTGTACCTTTCAGATACAGTCCCTGTGGTCATAATTTGAGTCTTAAATTATCATTGATTTCACGTTATATTATGACAAGTGTTTGGTAAAAAACGAAATTCTGAAAACTTAAGATTCTAAAAGGTGGTTGAATTTCAAAAATATTTGATTTTAATTTTGGTAAATTTCTAGAAAGTCTCAAAGACCACACATATATATAATATATATATGTTTTTTTTCTAATTCTACCTAGCAATCGTACGTAAATAATATGTTTAGTTAGGGACAAACATTTTCATTAATTGGATTTCAAAAATATAGGAATCCAACTGACAACCATATCTTGAATTATTTTCTTTAAATTAACGACTCTCAATAGTTTGATTTCAAGAATATTGAGAGCAATTGTGCCCAGGGTGTATAACAGCTGTTTTCTGTTTCAAACAGAAAAGCTGTCGTTTCTGACAACCTCTAGTTTCATGTTTATCAACATTTTACTTTCTAAATGTGCTAATTTGGACCTTTTTCTACACTATTTGAAATCAGTCCACATGTTCTTTTCTGACGCGCTGAAGGTCAATACAATTTCACTGAACAAAATGTGGAATCATTTGACCGTGTCACTACGGCAAACAAGTGGGAAAATGCAGAGATATTTAAAACGCACAAAATCTCGATAAAAATCAAAAATCAAAATCAAAATTTCTGTGTATGTGTTTAAGTATGACCATGCCAAATATCGTAACAATACACTGTGTAATTTAAGAAATATTGTGTTTTTATCATTGCACAGTTTCTTTTTTCCATGAGTATATATTAAATTTTAGGTAGGCAGCATTAGGTGAAATATTATTATTTCTCGTATGTCGTAACTACAAAGGGAAATTCATTATCATAAATCGGCAAACGAGTACAGAAAAAAAACAGAAAATGCAAAATTAAACAATAAAGAATTCCTAATACATGGCAATTCAAGATGTAGAACAAAAGGAGACAACATAAAAATTAAAAAAAATAAATCAGATAAACAGCCCCCCCCCCCCACATAAAAGTTAATTTCCCACTCAAAGTATCGTAAAGTACTTTCAAGTATACTCACCCCTAGTAAGCTAGATAACGTTTAGGTAAAGGCAATGTTCAAATATCAAAACCGTACCTAAACATTATCCTGAACCGAGATAAAACGTTATCCAATGTTGCTTAAAATAAGATATTTGTTTACACTAAACCAATTATACGCGAACTCTTCTTACCTAAACTGTTCGCTGAGAACTCAGCTTAATACCCCGGAAAAATTATTGGGTTTAACTTTCTATACTGATCTTGTGATTGTTAAAATATACTTATCTGAAGGACTGTCGAGAAAAACTAACTAAAGGTGATGTCTGGAATCCTGTAATTATTCAGGTAACATTTCGCCAGTAATATTTGTTGCGGAAAGATATACTGATCTTGATTAAGCTTTCATTTACAATATAATTTTCAACACAATATCGCCTTATCTAGTTCTAGTAGAAATGGCCCTGCAATAAAAAAGTAAGTACATTTTGCATTGAATAATGAAGTAATACGGAGTGATTGTGCATAAGCCCTAACTTATACCACAGTAGTACGTAATGTTTTCCATATTGGCAAAGCTATAGGTCTAGGGTAAACTTTATATAACCATCAAAGGACCTATACCTTTGTTAATATTGAAACAATTTCACAATGACAGTTTTATTAACTTTGGTTCAATAGAAATTTCAAAAATTTTCTTTATTTTATAAATTTAGGTAGATCTACATCCCGACTATAGACTGACACTAGTTGCCAAACGACACATGAATGAAAATACGCCCCTATATCATAACGATAGACGATTTATCAACGGATGTGAAGCAAAGCACAGACAATTATGGAAAAAAATGAGATTTCCTTGGTTATAGTGTCTGTAAGTCTCGTTCAATATTTATACTTCCGGGTACATTAATTGTACCCGGAAGTTGTATTCTATCAAAAAGAATATGACAAATCAAACAAAAAATCGGACGTCATAATGCTGCAACGTCATGTTTTAGCGGGAAACGTTTTTTTTCGAATTGCACTTTTATAGTGAATTCTCGGGGTCACATGACGAGACTTACAGACCCTATTTTAGCAGACTTTTATATTTTCATAGAATTGGATAAAACCTATTAATAGGTAATATACCAGTACAGTGAAAAACAGACAAAATGTATATTTTTAACGAAAGTAAGTATATGTACACATCACCTGGTCACATGTACATGCAGATCTCACTCACTTTTAAGTGTATAAAATGAAAAAGCTCGTGTAGTCGAAATAAATAGTTAAAATGCATTATCTTGCAGAGTAAAAAAGAAAACCTTGACCACTAACTTCTACTGGTCATGACTGTTCTTGTCAAGTCTTCTCTAGCCTTGACCGTTCTTGTTCTAGAATTATCAGATAACAATGGAATACCGATGTTATACTGTTAATTTTGTTTCTGCAATTGCCCATTTCGACAACTTACATGTATGTTAAAAAGGTGCATAGACTACTACATTAACATAACACCTGATAAATTATATTACCTGACTCACTGGTAATTATTTTTATATTATGATAGCAAACCATTCGTGGACATACTGAAAATTCGTAACATTCTAGACAAACCATATAGAAATAAATTTTTAACAGTTTTTCTTTTTATTATGCGACTGTGAAATCTCTATTTCTACGTTCTATGTTGGTAAAACGAACTATACTAAATGTACTGGATATGTTAAATTTTAATTTTGTAGTTCTATTTTGATAATATGGGCCAAATAAAATATGTCGATTGTGTAAGATCTCTCTATTTTCATGTTTCAATTGCTTAATATTTTTAAAATCATGTGTTATATATATATATATATACGTATGTATCGTGTGTGTTGAGTATGTATACGTATGTAGAATCCCTATTTTCATATCACCTTTTGGAAAGATAGAATAGATTAAATGTGTCAGGTTTGTTAAATGTCTGTTTCCATGTTGTTTTCGATTAATTTAGACTAGACCAAATGGCTCAAGTACAGTGGGGTGCAGACATAACCTCTCGTCTAAGTTCTCGGGGAGAGCAGTCACGAGAAAAGCTCAAAGTTAACTTGGAGCAAACTTAGAACAGTCCTAGAATCCTGATTGCTCTGGTCCTAGAATCATGTCTGTTCAAACCATGACCGTTCTACCTAAGTCTGCTCTAGCCATGATTGTTCTGGCCAAGTCTGTTCTGGTCATGACCGTTTTTGCCAAGTCTGCTCTGGGTACGGCCGCTTTGGTCCTAGAATTACTGGTAAATTATGAATTGGGTGTCAGAATTTCCTGTTTCTCGAGCCCGAACCGTTTAAATAAAAATACAATCTTTCTTATTCTACGATGTCTTCAATAATTATTTGTTTGAGTAAACGTAATCTGATAATGATTGAACTTTTCCGATGATAAAAGTCATGATTTTTTATTTATGATAATAAATTTACGGAAAGCTATTGCGATTCAGTTTTTGGGTATATCTCGAAAAGGGAAATAACTCTTACTTTTTAAAAATTTACCTGTATAAACACAGGTAAGTTATCATCCGCGAATAAGAGCACTTTATCGGCAAAAGCATTGTTTTTATCCGATTAATTCATTTCATAATTCTATTTTTCATTTTTTTTTAATTTGATTTTTGTTTTTCTGATATAACTTAACTTGAAATATATGAAATACTTGCAAATTGGACACGTTATGTTGAATGAGAGCGGCCATAGCTAGAACAGGTCAGCTGAGAGCAGTCATGACCAGATCAGACTTACGTAGAACAGTCATGACCAGAACAGAATTAGGTAGAACGGTCATGGGTAGAACAGACCAAAGCAGTCATGGCTCTGACCAGAACGGTCATGATTCTTGCTATGACCATGACTGGTCAGAGCGGTCAGGATTCTAGAGCAGACTTAGAGCTGTTCTCGAACAGACTTGATACCTGTTCTAAGTTTACTTAGAGCAGCTTTTATGAGAGGTTATGTCTGCACCCGACTATACGTCATTTGTATGTAAAGTCTCTATTTGAAATGTTTTACTAGTATTTGGGTAAGATGGACTAAAACAAATGTGTCCAGTTTGTAAAATATGTATTTTAATATTCTATTGTGGCTGTATTGACAAAATTCAAATTTCGTCAAAAACTGGGGAATGAAAGATCCTCCACATCAAAAATCATCGTACCGTTTTTGACAATATTATGAAAACTGTACTTTCGTTCTTTATAGCTGATCTTTAAGAAGGCATATGCATGCATCATTAAGTGCTTTATGAAAGGAGAGTTTATCTCCCCTTCCTCAGGCCTACTATATTAATATTCTATTTTAGTAAAATTTACTTAAGGGAAATATGGATAAAATAACGTAGGGCATTCCAAAATAATATAAATATTAAGGAACTTTTCTCTTGCGGAACAAATATTACAATATTTGTTCTTTGTTCCGAACGGAAAAAACCTTTTCACAACACTAGTGGGCTTTCCATGTAATATTCCAAAATATGTCCCAAAATTACAGGATATAATGGACGTGCCGAAGGTGGTTGCATTATGATTTCTTACCTTGGGACTTATTTTGACATATTCAGGTTAGGGCTTGCTGTATTGTGTTAGATTCCTCACTGTGTTTAAGACCGTACGGTGACCCCTGGGTGCTTTGTTTTGGGTCATTTTAACTTGGAGATGGAATGTTGTCTCCTTGACTTGTACACCATTTCCTTTCTTTTTTCATAGATAAAAGGTGCTTATTAAGTTTACCAAAAATGATATTATTTTCAATCAAAACGGAAACCCTTTTCCTAGCATTACTCAAGACACATTTTGAATATAATACATGGAAAACCCACTATAATTGTTATTATTGCGCTTAATGTTTTGTTAGGAATTTTGAAAATAATTTTCAAGAATCTGGTAATAAATAGTCATTTATTTCAACTTATTTAATCAGACAAGAGCAAACACAGAACTGGCCTCGTGTTTATTAGTATGCTTTGCACGCAACTGCAAAAGGATCATTGTTGTCACTATTCAATCTAAAAGATTTACAAATTATAAAAAGTACTGAGTTTACCAAGAGTGAAATTATTGACAATCAAAACGAAATACCCTTTCCCAATACAGTACTGTGCAACGAATCCCTTACCGTTTGAAGGCCTTTAAAGGGATTGCTGCTGGAACGAGACGGGGCACTTCATTTGCGCGGATCGGCCTTTCAATTACGAAAACAATTTTTCAATTGCACGAGAAACACATTTCATCAACGCGAGATGGTTCAAAATACAAAAAATACCGAAGTTGCATGAAAACAGTAAATTTTGTTATGCTGTACACGTGTTTCAAGGGGTAACCTCTCATCAACAGCATTAAAATCAAATAATATGGAAAGCCATAATCCAAAAGTATATAGTTTTTTTAAAGATAATTGCAGATAATCGCACATGGTTGTCTTTTTTATGTGTTATAATCATATTTTGTTCCATCTGACACTTGAAGAAATAAAGATTTGCGTAAAAATACTTTCTTTTTGGAAAAAATATTATATTCTAATATGACTCTCTTCTTTCGCTTTGGAAACAAAGCTATGTTCTAATTCGAACAATATTTTTTACGTATATATTTTACAAAAGGACATTTGTAATAGACAATTTCACACTTCATTCACAAAATACTCATTTTATTTTGTGTAAATAAAGTTTAACTAATGAATCATTCAAAAATCCACATCAAATAATGACATTATATAGAAATTACAACAGTTCCTAAATTTAAGACTCGGAACTGAAATTGACATAACCGTAACCTAGCAACGAATGTGTTGTTGTTATGAAATCTTATCTATGTTGCATATCCTGCTCTACGATTTAAATATAAAATTTTTTAACTTTTACCGTTAATAAAATTATAAATATGAGTTTTATTCCTTTTCTTTTCTTTTTTTTGGCTTCAAAAATAACACAACTAAGCAGTCATATAAATCAGAAATTCAACCAGCTCACTCTTATACGAGCTTCGAATTTAAAATATCCGTATTCTATATGTTTTGTTACAGATTATTTGTATCAGTTCATAAGCTTATGGGCCACTTGTATTAATAAAATAACGAATATAGATTTCTCTATGACCATTTATGTGTGCTTGTATGCAGTTTTCCGACATATTTCAATTCTAGTGCAAAACCCAATATTGCTCTCTAAGAGCCACTTCAAATGTTCAACACTATTGTTAAATATATTAGAATCGAAATAGATTATTGTAATTGGGCTCTATGCGATTTAGAACATGGTCAGACCTTATATTTCTCTTCATTTTATACCTCGCTACCGATCGGTATAAAATACTGACAAGTATAAAATGATGAAAAATATAAGGCCTAACCATTTGCCGATATAGCCCGCTGCAGTAATCTATTTCCTTAATTTATTCCGTAAGGAACAAATTTTACAAATAAAAGTCGTCAATTGACGAGAAAGGACTCATCATTTTATGATATGCAAAATAATTAAAAGATTCATAGATAATTGAAATTTTCAGATGATACGAAACGAATTCAATCGTGATAATGAATTTAAACAAATTCTAAATTAACGGGGAACAGTCAAATTCTATAATTAGATGAAATAAGAAATCCATGATTTGAAAGTCAAAAATTAAAGTTATTTACTCACGAACATGGAGAAAATGAAAAAAAAATGATCAATTTTAATTAAATAATCATTTTTGTCATTGCAAATAGACTGGTCAGAGGGAAACTGTCCTTTTCCATATTATTTTGTTCAAAGTCCCATGAAAATGAACAATTTTGATAAATTATATTCAATAAAAATTAACAATTAGGGTTAAAAAAAACGCTTGTAAACCTACATTTAAGTCATGGAAAATCTACCAGTCAGTGCAAAACTTTTCTTATACACAATAGTTTGTTCAAAATTCCAGTACATTAAAAAATAATGAAAAGTCACTTGTAAAACTTTATTTTAGTAACTGCAAATGCATCGATAAGTGAGAAATTTTCCCTTTCCCCTCAACACATTATTATGTTTAAAACTCGATGAAAATGCTAAATTTTGATAAATAACACCCGTCAATGCAATCCAAAAAAATGAGAAAGTATTTATTTATTAGCAGCTAAAAGGATTGATCTTTTGCGTGTATTTTTGATGTATTTTTCGTGTATGCACTGAGTGAAACGAATCTATATTTTGCAAAATCATTTACCCGAGAAATCAAGTGATACAAATGTATATGGACGAATCTGGACGTGAGTTGGACGAATAGGCTTCTCGTCATCCGTCAGGTTTCGCGTAAATTGACGGGTTGGACGATCGCTGACTCATTGCTGACTGATCACTGATGAAAGGATAACTGGTGACTGATCTTTTTTTTTTTTTGTAAGGGCTACGTTGCACAGTACTATACGTAGTCAGTTTTGCATATGTCTTCAACGCTTTGGTTGTTTATAAAAAAAAATAGTAGAATTACAATTGTAATAAAAGCTTCTTTCACGATATACTAATTATATATAATAATTCTAAAAAAAACTGACGAAATCATAATTGTTCGAAGCGACCTTTAATTCAGCAAAACAAACATACGTAGACAGTGAAATTGTGGGAACGGTGATAGCTAGAACCGGTCGGCTTAGATCTGTCATGGGTAGATTAGACCAGAGTGATTATGGATTGAATAGGTAAGAGCTATGTGTATGTGATCGTAGCCTGCATTTAAAGTTTTTCTTTCTTTTTTTTAAATGACAATAATTGGTAAATCAATCAATGCAGTATACAAGATTATTTAAGATAAATATAAAAAATAAAAACGCAACACTCCAATATTACTATCTTGCATAAATATGTTGTATATCAGATGTCCATTATTTGTAGAAGTCAGCAACTCGTAATACATCAGTAGACGGCGTTGTCCCCAGACTACCGCTGCGATTCAAACGAGATTTCGTGCAAGAAGACTAAAAATAGTAGCTAAAAAATCATGGCCAGAAAATAAATGTTGCATGATGGGTACAGTTAATATATGCAAAATCCACAGGGACAATTAATATGCGCTACGTGTCGGGCTCTACCCCGTGAGTTTTCAGATGATTGGGATAATTGATAACAGAAATAATGACAGATGTCTTTAAATAAAACTACAAAATAGAAACATAATATGCATAGAACATAAACGGTTAAATCAGAAATTTAAGTAATAGAAAATATAATAAAAAACCTGTCCAATATAGCAAGTTTTTTGTACTATTTTGAGAAAGAAGATTGAATTCCGAAGAGTAATGTTAACATGTTAAAACATGAATAAGATTGCATTGTTTCTTTTTTTCATTTTGTTAACTTTTTTGCTTACATGTATCAATATATGGCCTCAATATACCGACATTAAAAATATAGCTGTTATGCTACATGTATATATCTCGGGAGAACCATAGTTTATATTAATGTAATAAAATGCGTAACAATGATCAATAAACCTACTGGCAATATATATCTACAATGTACTCAGGGTCGCAGAGATGAATATTTTTTTCATGCCGCATAGCAAAAAAGAAAATAAAGTTCTCTAAACCCTTTCGCGTGAATTATGAGAATTATAATATCAGCACATGGTAACAAATACGTGTGGCACTGCTGTGTAGTTGCAATTTCACTATTCTAGATTCTTTTCGACGACCGTTAGTCTTCTATCATTTTCTCGAAAATCCACATTCTCAACACTTTACAGTCAATAAATTTATCGTTTAAACTTTTTGGAGGAAAAAAATTCATTTATTGTATAAATATTTATTTTTCATTTTTAAATTTCAATATCGATCTTGCTACAAATATCTTCAAGTTATGATAATAATATGAAATCTTTTTGCATTATTGTCCGAAACCTTGTTCTCAACAGCTAAAACGAAAAAAGGAACATAAGATTGTCCTTACTACAAGGTTAGATTTGTTGTTTAAAGAGTGTTTATATAATTAGTTTTCATGTCAGTGTCAAATATTTTTTATTATCTCTAAATAGATACTTTATCTCTGATTGTTTAATTTATGACTACTTATGCACTTAAGTAAATAACTCGTTTTACCAGTATGCAAGGAAGTTTACGTATCGGAATTAGGAATTTTTATACAATTATTTCCCATGCATGAAGGAGATATGAAGATTTATTAACACAATGAAACCTTTTCCCCTAAGACATCGCCGACAAAATAATGATTCCTTGAGGTAAAAATAATGATCATATCTCTTCATGCATGCTCAGGGGGTACATTTTGTAATACGAAATTTGGGAATTGTGGTTCGTGACTGGATGTTAATCGGAGAATATGATTTGTGAAAGTTTCTGTACTAGTTCTTGAAAGCTGATTCCTTAAAACCGAAAGGTTATGTCACAAAAAAACTTTTTTAACAATTAAAATTTTATTTATTTAATAAAGCATCTAAACAATTAAATTGTTAACAGTATTCTCTTACTCTATGTAATTCGGTCAGAAACAACATCCAGCCTGATTATTTCAGGCCAGTTATATGAGTTCTAACCACGCTTTTAGCGGGCGGGTTCAGAATTGTTGCTTTTGAAAAGATGAATCTTAAGTGATTGTTATATAACCGCTATGTCTTTATCTAAACAGACCATTAAAAAATCAAAATTGTACATTCTATTATCCAGTATTTAGACTTACCAATCACTGCATTTTCCTTGAGAGAGGTGTACAGAATGTGCATATCATCTATTTTATTTTTTCTTTAATTAACGCTGCGTGTCTTCAAACCCCGTTGAAAATATTGACCCATATGAGGTATATTTTAAAGAAATCTGACGTTTTCTGTCAGATTTCCTTAGTCTATATATATTCTTCTTTGTCTATAATTATGCTTCTAATAAATTCAAAAATAGTATGATTTTTTCCAGCATCAGAACAAATTATCCACTTACTCAAGAAAAGGTTATCCCCCATTAAAAAAGATTTCACCACTCCTTCGAATCGAGCACCTCAGAGTAATCATGCAAGATCACTTTTGCCTTTTCATCCCATGATTAACAACTTTGGAAGGTGTCTCTTGCTCTGCAGTATCTGACCCACCTTCCGGATCATCCTACTGCTCGCTCAGACCTTGGTCTTCAACACTTGCTACACCAGCGTCAGTATAATTGCTCCTCTTGTACGCACTTTTCATCGAACGTCTATCACTATGAATTAACAATGAAGGGATATGAAGTAAATGCAAATGAGGCAAAGTCTCAACAAATACATGGTAATACTAAGCAATAGAGCAATGCTTTTATTGTTGTTCTTCATATTGAAGGTCGCCTTGAGGCCTTCAACAATGAACAAAGCAAGTTCAAGACGGCCCCTAGCCCCGATTTGAGCGGAATTCATTGCTAATTGTCGAGCAACGCTACATCCATGTTTTTTTAACTCCATGGATGCAAGATTGCCAACAAACATAAACTTAACTGTCAAAGTGTTCTTACAATCGCTGTCAACCTTTGCCCGACGTAAAAACAATAGAAGTCAATCACAACATTTCAAAACCACCGGGAACTCATCAAGTCAATAGTAAGACAACTTGGCATAATAAAATCATGAAAAGTGGGCACAATAAACAGGTGGTCAGAATTATAATCTTAAATTATAGAAATATAAAAGCAAAAATGTGAATGATCCTGAAGGCAGGTTGCTCATTATTGGCTCGCGTGTGGTTTCCCTTTGAATTTATGTCCTCTGTCCCGTCGGTTTCTCAACAAATCGTGTGATTCAGACAAAAAGTTTCGGAAGTACACAATCGGACGGACTGAGGGACTGAGTACCAGGAAAAACAATAGCTAGATTGCCCACCATTCTATCGTCGTTTTTGATCTGTACACAATCATTATAAATATCGGTTGATTTATCTTATAAAAAAGCTGACTCGCACTTCAAAAGTAAGTACATATTTAACCAAAAGAAAAGTACATATTAAACAAAGAAGTTTCAACATATGATGAATTATCTTTAAAGTTGATGATGAATACTACATTTTTGTCATTGTTAAGTCTTACCATAACGTACTGGTAAAATTATATTAATTTAATTCAATTTAATGATTGAAAATAAATTAAACTGTATTCAATGTCATTTCTTTTTCCTTTTTGCATTTCTTAAAAGGCTTAATAGGCAATTTTTGAACACGTATCTGTAACGTTAAAAATGAAATTGATTTTGAAATTAAAGCTACATCTATTCTGTTTTCCAGACTTTTACTGTTTGAATCATAAATGTAACCTTTTTCCAAACCGACCAAAACAACAATAAAGCATTGTTTTGTTGCTTGATTTTACCAAATATTTTACGAAAGGATATGGAGTAAATGAACATGAGACAATAACACATATGTGTTAACTCCAACTGCAATAATTTTAATGAGCTGTATGGCCATTTCGGAAATTTATTCCTCATCAGCAGCACTAGAACCCAAACAAAGGAAATCCATAATTTCAAAAATTTTAAAATGCGCAAACCAAACGAAATCCAAATAATCAGTAATATCAAATATAGCTAAGGACAAAACTACGACGGTTGGGGTTAATCCTTCTGTTTTAGAATTTACATAAAATTTAGATAATTAGTAATTGAACAAAGTGTACACATGAAATATTATATCATGTACAAGTACACCATATCTAAGAAAAATAAAGAGCATACATCTCTACCAAGTATTTTAAAAGACTTTGTCTCATGTGCAGTTCCCTTCATTGCTTATGCTTGATTAAATATGATGTTCCAGTGATGTTTTCATTCAGCTGACGTGAATTAATTATAACCCCGTTTAGCGGGTGGTTTATAGTAATCATGGTGTCCGTTCGTCCATCCGTTCGCTCGTTATCCGTCCGCCATAGGGGTACACACTTTGTGGCGACAACTCCTCCTAGACCACCTGGTGAAATTCCGTGAAACCTTCACAGAATATTTAGTGCATATTGACATTGTGCAACACAAATTTAAAATTTGATTTGACTTATTTTTTGTTGTTGTTGATTTTTACTTCTGGAATCAAATGGGGGAGCGGTTGGTCCATATTAGTGGGCTGTGCTCACAGTTTTTCTTGTTGAAGTTAATTTTCACAGAATTGTTTGCCAACTTGTCATTGAATTAATACCAGCCGAGTAAATGAGTATAATTTTTTTTATCTAATATCAGGAGTACATTTCTTTGATAATAGGCTAGGTGTTAGAATAAAGTCGCAAGTATTATTCTTGTGTGTTGCCGAATCAATCAAGCAAAAGTAAGACCCATTTATGCTTTTGAACTTTTTTAATACCATTACTAATCTAAACAATCATCTTGTATAATGCTAATTAACTAATAACGATTTGTACATTGACAAAACTTCGCAACAAATTCCATAGTTACCAATATTCGAATCTTTTGTTTATTTTAATCGTAACACTTCTCTTTTATTAAATGTTTCGGTATTAATAATATTCATCCTCACGAACTCATTGAATGTTGGCAGAAATGTTAAAAAATTTATCACAGGGTATTTTTCTATACTTCAAGTTCCCAAACCGTTCAGTGACATAATTTATAATTTATGACATATTCAAACACAAAAGTATTATTGACCTGGTTCATAAACAATATCTTTGTCATAAAATGCTTCAAAAATTTTTATTGACATTATCAAATGTTTGCTTACATATTTCATATGCAACGTATGTAACAATAGCGTAGGTCAAACAGTGACATACAGACAATATTACTTCCAAAAAAAGTAAGTAACTTATGATTATCATAATCGTTATAATTAATTATAAACATATACATGCATCAAAATAAAACTCCCAATTAAAACATTTTAGTACCCAAACCCTCACCCCCGCGATGGAAAACTTCGAATTGTCAACCAATAACGCATATCTATATGGTACATTTCATTCACATAGTAGAAATGCTCCCTTTAATTAAAATATTGCACACTTTGATACGATAAATTTCATACATACATCTAGTAGTCTAGAGTTACATCTTTTTTAAATTTTTGTTGTAGTAAATTTTCACCTACCCAGTAATAATCTTCAGTTTTAATTTCAAAAAAGGGCATAATCATTATCAGATAACATACGCGGGAAACAAAAGAACAAAGAATCAAAACCCCTGCCCTTGGGTAAACAGGGTGCAATCTGTCATTAACTATTAGGAATATTGAAATAAGATGTATCTGTCTTAGGAAGAATCAGTGGCTATAGAGAGTTTTACAGGTTTTTATCAGATGGCAATTAAACTTTGTCGTCCATAACTATTCTCAATAAAACTAGTTTAACCCTGCCGCAGCGGGTTTCTGCCTTTCCTAAGTCAGGAAATGTATTAAGCCTTTGTGAGTCTTGTTAGTTTTCTAGTTACTTTATGTCTATAGGAGTCTAGGATGATGTTAATTTCGCTGAACTTGATTACTCTTTATTTAGGGGCCGACTCCGACCTGCCGTTGGGTGTGGAGTTTCCTCACCGTTAATTGAAGATCTTATGGTGGCTTTGAGTTGTTATTACTCCCCTTTGGGTCGTTGTCTCTTTGACATATTCCCCGTTTCCCTTCTTTTTCTATCATTTCAAGTTTATCTACATTTTGGAGATAGAGTGAAAAAATATTAATCATTTACAATATTTATTTTACCGCTGTGACAATTGTAAGTTATTTTGCCACGATATATCGTTGTCAAGTGTCAATTACCTCTTATTGCAACTATTTTTTTTTCCTCTTTTCAAATTTGTTATCATTCTTTTTTTTTTGTATTTATTGAATGTGCTGTTAATGTTTTTCCCTGCTTTCCTCAGGAACTCCCAAATATTTTTTTTAATTTCTACCTATTGTTTGGGATTTTGTATTACTCAATTCCGACTGACGAAGTCACGAGTAAAATATTCAAGATAGTTGCAGGGGTGTTCCGGACAGTATGCTTTTATTACTCTGACTCACTTTTTAACAGATCTGCAATTTTTTTAAACACAAATAGGCAAATACAGAGTCAAATGATAATTTTGTTTTGTTTTTTTTTTTTCTATTCTGCTATCACTACGTATATAATCATTACATAAACTTCAATTATCACTGGTAAAACAGAACTATATATTTCTTACAGAAGAGCTGGACGAAAGGAATTGAAATGAGAAACAATCTCCGTGCACTTCTTATCATTTTAATATACACAGGTATGTAGACTTACAGAAAATTCTTTTTCTTTGAAATACGGAGCACTGTGTGACTGCAAATTTTCTTAAAATAAATAAGGCTGAACAATTTGGGTGGTACTGAGGTTTGAAATATGTTATACAGTTTTGAGAATAAAAACAAAATGAATTGGAGTCACCGGCAGTGTAATCTTATAATCCTTGAGCTTACAATTGTGAATTTTTTGTTGAATTTTAAAAGAAAATTGTGATTTTTTTAAACAAAGAAAGACACATCAGTTAGAATTTTGTTTAATTTCTTATATATGTCTTAACTTTTATAAAAATGTAAAGAAAAATTCGGTTTACTGAATCTTTTTTCAATTTATTTTTAAAACAAATCAAATTTTGTCACTTTTCAGCATTCTTTTTTTCGGACCACAAAATGAGCGACGGTATATAACTTTTATAAATCTATTTGAAGTTTTTAGGTTGAAGTGTTGCACTCTGGTTGCCCAAAACGGAGCCCATCAAATTAAACAAATATGCTAGGTTTTTGCAATTTCAAAGCTGTAATTAGCGTTCAAATGAATTATATCGACATATTGTAATATTAAGGCCCGCCTGATAATGGATAAGCATAGAAAATGGCCCAAAACTTTCAAAGTGCTTCAAATTTCCACATTTTGTGGCATATTGCACCACACTTCTTTCCTTTGAGTAAAATGATAAATAAAAAGTAGGAAAAAAGCAATTAAAACTAAAAACACAACCTTTGAGCACTCTAATAAATATTTGCCATCCTAAATTGTTTTAGATAAATCAGTGTTTTTTCATTTATTTGCAAATTTATACAAATTACATATAAACGAAGCATATGAAAAAGAAAGGAAATGGGGTAAATGTCACGGAGACAACATCCCATGTCCAGGTTAAAACGACAAAAAACAAAACATCTAGGGGTCACCATATGGTCTTCAACACAGTGAGGAACCTCACACCATATAGTAAGCCCTATTCATTTCTTTAGAGCTAGTGTTGGGGGACAAAGGGGCTGGGTGAGAAGAATGGGGTGGACAGGTGGTGGCGAGTCCAGGATATTGGTAACTAAAGCTAAAATGCAATTTTTCTCTTTTTGACTGTTTTTGGAGCGCAAAATGGTCGGCGGAGACGTACCATAAATTTTAAGCAATTTCTGATAATAATGCACCACGTGTGTCATTCCTAAAAGATTGAGGTGAATAGTATGACCGAAACGTGTTCGGGGTGTAATATTATGTAATTTTTAGGCCTCGAAAATGCCATTGTTTTTAATTTTGCACTTTTAAACCGGAAGTGCAGATTAAGCATGCAGATGAGGGTTTATCAGTTTTTTTTTATCCCGAGATAGATATGACATTGTATCATTATTTTCAACTGATTTGAAGTTTTCGGGATGACTTGTTGCATTCTGGTTGCTCAAAAGTGAGGGCCAGCCCATCAAAATTTTTCCTTTTTAAATTACATCCTGCAATTTCATGACTATACAGACCTGGCAAAGTTGTTATAACTTGTTTCCAGTCCTTTTGTTCACCTTTTCAGACAATAAAACAATTATAGAGTTCAAAGTAAACTGGCAAAATCTTAATGCTTTGATACGTAATATTGCAGGAAACTGTAATTTCCAAATTTCTTTGTTCGAAGTTACTATGAATTTAATTTCTGCATATGCTCATGTCCATTCGTTGCAGATCAAACATAAACCGTAGTATGTGTAAAAGCTGATAGTATTGGCGGATCCAAAGTAGGTTCCGGGGGTTGGAACCCCTCTTTTTTGAACAATCATGTATTTTTTTTTTTTTTTTTTTTTGAAATCCTGGTGTTTTACTACGAAAGACACCAAAAATTTCTCTTACCTTTTCAATTGGAAACCCCCTTTCCAAGTTCCCTTGATCCATGCCTAGATAGAAAACTTATTACTTCTATGATCTAAAACGGAAAGCCAAAATCATCTAACGACAAAGCTATGCAGGAGTTGGATACTCCCTAGAATATGACCAAATTTTCTTAAAGTTTTCAAAGAAATCGGTTTTTGGGCTAACACCGAAGTACTGGCTACTGGGTTGATTTATATGAAAGTGACAATAAAAGTCCGAAACGATCAAAGGAAGAGACCAGTAAGGAAAATCCGTATAACATTCGACTAAATCAGGGAAACACAATCCAACACAGAACATTTTTGGCAAGCCGTCATATTCCCGACTTGGAACGGGCATTTTATAAATAAAATGGTGGGTTAAACCAGGTTTAATGATGCATCAACCTCCCGCTTATATGACGACTAACTATAGCTTCTGTGTGCCCAGATTGTGTAAAATGTCAAAGCCATAATATTGTCAGGGGGCACTTCACTATTTCAATACGCCAATATTTGACAGACCACGAAAATAGTACTATAAAAAATAGTGCCTTATAAATTGTAGTGACTCCAGCCAATTGATACATGTTATAATCAGCAAGATCATAGAATATTTCCAGACTATCCTCGAGGACTAACAGTCTATTTCAGTGTCTTAGGCCCATTTAAAATAAATAACAAAATACCACAGTTACTTTGAATTTATTTTCTGCATTTTGACAACTTATGTCTCTTCATTGCAGATTAAGTCAAAACATTTGGAGATCCATAAACCGAAATATGTGTAAAAGCTCATAGAGAATATGGGACTTTCGAAGTAGGATCTCTCGTGATATTTAAGGCAGAAGCTATTGATTCAAATACCAAGGAATAGATAGGAGAGACTGGGTTCTTTACCTATTGAAATAAATGTATACCTACTGAAAAATAATTTATGAAATTGAAGAGTATAGTTATAATTTTTCATACACGGAAATTCTTATACTAAATTTAATCGACGAAAAAAAATATCCTGAAGCGCTACAGTAAATTTAATATAAATCACCCCTAGCTCAACTAAGTTCATTAATAAGTGATTTCCTCTCAATTAATATAGAGAAGATAACCGGAAACACTCACAATGACTGAGAACTACAATTATATTTCACAATCCACAAGGGAACTGCGCAATAAAAAACAATAAAAGACATAAGAAAAACGTACCAAATGATAGGAACAGGTAGACTACTAACTCCAAGACCACAATCCTGGGACGGAAAGAATGAGTTGAAGCGTATTTTGGAAAGACGAATCAAGAAGTGCTCCCCGCTAAAGCCGGCAAGCCCAAGGAGCCTAGTCTGCTAGTAAAACACTGTCGCACTAGGAATAAAAAATCATATTCAAAACTTCTCGTAGGCTTTTGTAAAGAATCATCATGGAATTTAGTATACATGGACAGTATCAGTGAGAGGCCAGTATACATTTAAAAATTCAGTTCATTTGACCCCAAAGCTAATTTAACGATACCATGAAGAGTACCCTGAAAATATCCCGTATTATGTAAAGAATGTTAGATACAGTAGGGTGCAGACATAATCTCTCTTCCAAGTTAACTAGGGCAGCAGTCATGAGAACAGTCCTAAATTAACTTGAAGTTAACTTTGAACAGTCATAGAATCCTGACTGCTGTGACCAGTCATAGAGCCCTGACTGCTCTGACCAGTCATAGAGCCCTGACTGTTCTTACCTGTCGTCGAGCCCTGACTGCTCTGACCAGTCGTAGAGCCCTGACCGCTCTAACCTGACATAGAATGCAGACTAGTCTGACCAGTCGTAGAGTCCTAACCGCTCTGACCTGTCATACCTCGATGGAAACGTTCAACATTACCAAAATAGCGTTCATAGTGTGAATCATGTGCGTGCATCGTGTTAACCGTGTGCGGTCATCGTGTAAATTAACGTGTGGTTACTCGTTTCATTCTAGATTCGCGCATTTTATGATAAATTTTCCTCCTTTCTGTACAATACGTTAATTATTATTTAATTTCTATTTTTTATACGCTAATACAGCATTTTTTACAACCGCAAATTTTACAAGCAAATAAAAAATACCTACATATCAAATAGATATTTGGAACAACATGCTTTTCTTATATACTACTCAACAAAAGAAACGATACACAGTTAAATTTGTTAATATTCTTGTATTTCGGAATTTAAAGTTTTTATTTTAGTGTGTTAATGCATTCAACACCAAAGCGCATTTATTTATTCCATTTTTAAACCAATTTCGAAACGGAAACGATGAAAATCTGGAATGGTAGTTTTTCGGCCGCTGATCGAGTTCGCCGATAACTGATGGATGATTTAGATTTTTTGATGCCAATAATTGGAATATCACTAGGTTAACAATTTGCCATCTTAAAAAGTGGAAAATGATGTCTCAATTCTATACCCCGTTCGATCCAAAATCAATGTTGACAATGACTTAGCGCATCCAGACCGTCGATTTTGATTTTTGCCCTTGTAATTCATTGTTATGTGGAAAAAGTAACAAACTTATGACTATTGATCACGTGGCAGCAGGTTCCGTGAGACGTCACAACGTCAAGATTGCGTAACGTGTCTTAAACACTTATTAAAATGGTAGTTTGAACGGAAAATAGGCATGAAGAATTCATGGTTGACATAGCAACATAGTATTGAAGTCATCATGTCCGAAATTGTCGTGGTTTGGTTGAAAGAAAAAATTGAAATACTCATTATTTACGTCTAAAAACATACATTCTGAATAATGACCTTGACCATGACCGGAAATGGTTCAGAAATTGTAAGAAAATTTTTGGGGCATAATATTAATCCTTACATGTATGTGCAAAAAATACATTTTGCCTAAGAGTTATAGTTTTCTGCTAGAAAGTACAATAATGTGTTTGGTAAAATCTGTGTATCGTTTCTTTTGTTGAGTAGTATGTGTATTGGTAAAATGACAGTAATGTGCACAAAAATTACCCTTTGTGATATGATTATCAAATTTTCAATATTCACAACACCAACCAGCATTTAAAGTGTTCCTTTTGTTATATTTTTCTATTAAATTTTCAGCAAGTCAGAGAAAAACAAGTTTTAGTAGTATTGTAGGCATTGATATAATATTGAATGAAGAAAGTCTGCTTTCAATATGTTCCTTTTCTAACATGATTTAGGTTAAATTACAACAAGTTTCAGTAATGCAGGCATGAATATAATATCAAATGGACAATATTTGCCTTTTCTTACGTGTTCTATAGGAGAATTGATATACTATCGAATGGAAAAATGTGCCTTCTCTTATATGTTTTTGGTTAAATTACAACAAGTTTCAGTAATGCGGGCATGCAAATAAATATCAACTAGAGAAAAATGGACTTTTCCTATATGTTTAAGGTTAAACCACTTAACTTTCAATAATGCAGGCGTGGTTATCATATGGAATGGAGAAAATTTGAATTCTTTATGTTTTAAGTTAAATCACAGCAAGTTTCAGACTTGTTGGAATTTATATGATGTCATATGTAGAAAAATTTGCCTTTTAATATGGTTTAGATTAAATTACAAAAAAAACATCAGCATTGCAGAAATGGATTCAATATTATATACGTGGTACACGCTACACGATTGAGTACTTTCTGTATCATTCATCGTGTGAATTGCGTGCGCTCAACGTGTTAATCGTGTGCGCTTATCGTGATGCGTGTGGTTTTGATCAGTGTAGAATCCCGACTGATCTGACCAGTCATACCGTCTTACATTCGGAGATTGTAACAAAGAATAAATTAATAGATAAAGAAGTAAATCAAATAAATTTCATTCAAAGTCGGTAAAAGTAAAACAATATAAGAACTGTAAATACTCGAAAGTTAATAACATAGAAGCAGTCAGGCTCTATGACAGGTTAGAGCGGTCAGGGATATATGACCAGAACAGTCAAAACAGTCGGAGTTCTACAACCAGAACGGGTCAGAGCAGTCAGGATTCTATGACCAGAACAGGAACAAAACAGTCAGGGCTCTAGAACAGTTCTAAAGTTAACTTAGAGTAGTTTTTATGACTGCTCTATGACAGGTCTGACTTAACTTGAAAACGGTTCTTAGTTAACTTAGAGGAGCTTTTATGACTGGCGAGAGGTTATGTCTTCACCCTACTGTACGTCCCAGTTTTTCTGGATTTTTTTATCAGTTTTTGACATTTTATAACAACATTTGCGTAAAACAAGGGTGAGAAATGCCCATGGTAATAAGCTGTTTGTTAGTAACACAATATTTAGATATTAAATGTTCATATGTTCTTTAAACATTATTGAATGTGTTTAACAAATGATGAAAGTAAATTTTTTGTAAAAGTTTGGATGTGAAAGTTAGGTTACATTCACTAAAGTCATCAGGAGTAGAACAGATGCGTGAGAATCGTACTAGTTAAGATATATACACTCGATATGATGGAGCAACAGGAACATCGCAATCAATGTATTTGTGTTTTGATTATTTCGTATAGTTAAAGAACTTTTTCCGGTTTGAACAAGATTCCAAAGTCCCGCATGAAGTTTTGCAACGTTTCGGGTGTCTTCTGTATTTTGGAATTTGCGTTTTATCTATAATTTGGTGCTATTTTTTTCTGTGAATAAACACTTAAAACCAAAAGATACAGGTATTATGCTAATGAGATATGATGTGTTTTGGATAGTAGGTGCTATTGAAAAAAATAAGAAATTGATATTTAAAAAGGGATATAATCAAAAAGAAAATAAAACATCGTCCAAAATATTTTGAAAACGATATTGATGGCATTTATTAGCCGAGTTGCGACGAAGTCGAACTCGGCTTATAATTTGATGAATGGTGTCTGGGCGTCCGGACGTCAACTTTTGGTTTCCGCATGATATCTTGAGAACAAAATGTCATATCCAAATGAAACTTTGCACAGACATGAATTATGATTAGAGGAAGATCCGTATTGATTTTGAGGTTTGTGCAACAAAGGTCAAGGTCACAACTTCTAAAAATAAAACAAAAATTTGACTTATCCGTTTCCACACAATATCTCACGAACCACATTACGCATCCAAATAAAACTTGGCATAGACATGAGTTCTGATCAGAGGAGGAACCCTGTCGATTTTGAGGTTAGTGTGACAAAGTTCAAGGTCACAACTTAAAAAAAAATGTAACAAAAATCAAACATTTCAATAAAGCCTAAAATCACAGGTTTGGTATTATTTGATAACAAAAATAGCTAAAAAAAGTTTTATTGTTCATACTAAAGTAGTTTTTATATTGCTTAAACATGTAAATTCATTTCATAGTTCTAATCATATTCACCAACGCACTTTTTTTGGATGCCAATAAAGTAAAAATAAGATATATTAAAAAGTCAAAATTAAAAAAGGGAGGTAATAAATCTAAGGGAAGTATTCAATATTACTAAAAGTCCTTTGCAATGTCCAGTAAAAATTAAATCTTAGATGAAAAAATGTACATTTGTGTATTCTGATGTTTTTTTGTAAATCATTGATTTCAGCTATACATATTACCTGAATTATAATGGGACCCCCTGCTCAATTTTTTTTAAATGGTGGTCTGAAATGGATTGTAATGGATAGTGGAGCTTTCAGTTGCCTTGGAAACCAAACCAGAGCACTGAATCTTTGAAAAAAGTGTTATGCTACATATTTTCTGTCGCATTATAAATTAGATTATAAGAGGAACCCCTGCCAATTTCTTTTATGAAAGGGGAACTCCGAATGTTTTGATTTCAGCAATACATATAACCTAAATTATAAAGGGAACCCCTGCCCAAATTTTTTTTGAATGGTGGTCTGAAATGGGTTTTAATGGATTGTGGAGCTTTCAGTTGCCATGGAAACCAAACCAGAACACTGAATCTGAGAAAAACAGTATTGTGCTACATATTTTCTTCACAATTTTAGAAATATGTATAAACTATATTATAAGGGGAACCCCTGCCAAATCTTTATTTTGAAATGGGGGACTTTGAATGTTTTGATTTCAGCAATATGTATAACCTTGTTTATAAGAGGAACCCCTGCCCAATTTGTTTTTGAATGGTGGTCTACCAAACTAGAAACGGAATTTTTTTTACAAAAAAAGGCATTCTGATACATACTTATACAATTTCAGCAATAAAAAAACAAAATTTTAAGGGGTACCCCTGCCCAAAGTTTTTTTTTTTTTTTTTTTG
Organism: Modiolus philippinarum; assembly: GCA_002080025.1. Lineage (NCBI taxonomy): Eukaryota > Metazoa > Mollusca > Bivalvia > Mytilida > Modiolidae > Modiolus > Modiolus philippinarum. The sequence continues at coordinate 166,546 of MJUU01042379.1, forward strand.
GAAAGTGACTTGGATTGTTTTGACTACAAGCAGCTATCAGCAGTATGTATCGTCTAGATTATACCGTCTGCCAAATTTTAGTCAAGTCAGGACAAAGTAAAACATCCTCAAACGTTCCATTATAAATCTCTGATTGAAATAAAAGAATTTATAGGTTTATATGCAACTATTTGCCTATCCGATGATGTACTTATAAAAATAACAAATCTTCACAACTCGGCTTTCGCACCTTTGATGCGTTTTCTGATTTTCTTTCTTTTAATTCTTGAGCGCATTTTGAAATTGTGCATTTAAAAACTCTGCGGTTTGGTTTCCAGAAAATAGTTGCCTACTGAAATATACCACCTGAATGTTAGTTGTCAATCAGAATTTTTAGTACCTCATTCTCAGTGTACTTCTTGTTTAATACAATGTGGTTCTAAAGGATATTAATTCACTGGTCATTTTCAAAACAACTACGATTTCAGATAAATATGATTTTGTGTTAGAAAACCGAATAAGAAGTAATTTTAAAATGGTATGTCACCGAGTTTATTTTATTTTTACAAATGACGTGAATTTGAACTGCTCTGAATTTTTATCATGGGTTGTTATTCAATAACTAATGTGACAAAAACACTCTGGTTGAATCAAATATTTTGTCAGAATGCTCCAAAACATGTATTAGTTGAAATTATGGAAACATTTAGAGGTACCTTGAAAATAATAAATTGCTTTTAAATGGATAGAACCAGAGAAAATCGAAAATCCCACATAAATACCAAAATTTTAGAAGGAACATCCTAAATGCAGTACAGGAATTTAAAGCTGCTGATGGTCCTTGTATACACAGCAGGACATGCTTACCCATCCGGAGCATCTAATGTCACTCTTTTTGAGAGTTCACACCGTTATTGCTTTAGTTGTAATGTTGTATTTATAATGTTTCTGGTTTTTTTTTTTTTTTTGGTTGTGTAGCGTCTTTGTTCTTCCGTCTTCTGGTGTTCTTACAGTTCTTCTGGTGGCCTTGTCTCCTGGCCTTGATGTTTGTAATCTTGTTCTTTGTTCCTTCAGCATTGTACTGCCGTTGTCTTGCGCATCTGAAAAAAAATGGAATTTACCGTAAGATTGTTGGCGAAATTATTTCTGATATCTTAAAATAGTTAGATTTAATCAAATTAACCACTTTTATTGTGTAATCATAAAGAGTATTCAACCTTTTCAGAAGTTCTTGTTCTATTAAAGGGAGAGAATTAGTAAAAGAAAACAAAAACAAAAAAGATTTTTTTTTACATTTGTTCAGAAATTAGCTGGGTGACACCCAATTTATTTCATGGATGTCAAAGACAAGTATATTAACTACTATTTTATCATGTGATATAAATCTATCTCATGTAACTTCAATAAGTTGAAGGCGTTTTTTTTTCTAAATTCGCTAGTTTTTCTCATCATTTCAACCTAAATGGCTTATTTTTACTTTACTGATTTTATTATTCTATGGCTGGTATCTACCAATTTTTGTTCTATTGTTTTGTATGCTGAAATAACAAACTTAATTGTAAGTTATGAAAATATCACTTAATTCGACCTGACAGGATTTAGTACCCAATAACACATCATGCGCTGAATTTGATAATGCTTTTCTCAGAAAAATAGGTACCATTTTATTAAATAAACCACTTTTTTGGTAACCATGCAGAATATTGAACCTTTTCAGCAAACTCTTATTCTATTAAGGGAATATAATTTGTATTCATTTTTAGCTCACCTGGCTATGCCAGGGTGAGCTTTTGCCATCACTTGGCGTCCGGTGTCCGTCGTCCGTCGTCCGTCCGTTCGGCGTAAACTTTTCATTCAAAGATCTTCTCCTCTGAAACCACTGGGCCAATTGGAACCAAATTTGGTCACAATAGTCCTTGGTTGGTCCCCTTTAAAAAAGGTATCCGGCAGGTCCGTACTAAATCCAAGATGGCCGCCAGCGGGGAACATAGTTTTAACATTGGACTCTATGGGTAAACACATTCAAAGATCTTCTTTTCAGAAACTACTTGTCCAATTATAACCAAACTTAGTCACAAAGGTCCTAAGTTGGTCCCTTCGAAAAAAGGTATCCGGCAGGTCCGTACCTAATCCAAGATGGCCGCCAGCGGGGAACATAGTTTTAACATTGGACCCTATGGGTAAACACATTCAAAGATCTTCTCAGAAACTACCAGTCCAATTATAAACAAACTTAGTCACAATGGTCCTTAGATGGTCTCTTCCGAAAAAGGTATCTGGCAGGTCCGTACCTAATTCAAGATGGCCGCCAGCGGGGAACATAGTTTTAACATTGGACCCTTTGGAAAAGACATTCAAAGATCTTCTTCTCAGAAACTACTAGTCCAATTATAACCAACCTAAGTCACAATGGTCCTTGGATGGTCCGTTCCAAAAAAGGTATCCGACAGGTCCTTACCTAATCCAAGATGGCCGCCAGCAGGGAACATAGTCTTAACATTTGACCCTATGGAAAAGACATTCACAGATCTTCTTCTCAGAAACTACATGTCCAATTATAACCAAACTTAGTCACAATGGTCCTTAGATGGTCCCTTCCAAAAAAGGTATCCAGCAGGTCTGTACCTAATCCAAGATGGCCGCCAGCGGGAACATAATTTTAACATTGGGCCTATGGGAAAGACATTCAAAGATTTTTTTCTCAGAAGCTACCCATCCAATTATAACCAAACTTAGTCACAATGGTCCTTAGATGGTCCCTTCCAAAAAAGGTATCTGGCAGGTCTGTACCTCATCCAAGATGGCCGCCAGCGGGAACATAGTTTTAATATTGGACCCTATTGAATATACATTCAAAGATCTTCTTCTCAGAAACTACTAGTCCAATTAGAACCAATCTAAGCCACAATGGTCCTTAGGTGGTCCCATCCAAAAAATGTATCTGGTAGGTCCGTACCTCATCCAAGATGGCCACCATCTGGAACATAGTTTTTACATTGGCCCTATTGATTTTAAGGGGAACCTCTGCCCAAATTTTTTAATTTTTATTTGAAAAGTGGTCTGCATGTTTTAATTTCAACACTATGTATTACTTTAATTATAAGGGGAACCCCTGACCAATTTTTTTTTAATGGTGTTCTGTTATGGATTGTATTGGATGGTGGATCTTTCGGTTGCCATGGAAACCAAACAAGAATACTGTAATTTTAGAAAAAAAAGTATTCTGCTAAATTTCACTTTTCATTTTTCCTATTGGAAATGCCTTTTATCTATGTCAGCCCTGGTCCAGGTGAGCGATACAGGCTCTTGAGAGCCTCTTGTTTTTCATGTGAATATAAGAATTATTCGACCGGACAGTATAAAAACCCCCGTAACAACTTAATAAAATATGTTTTGTCATTGCCTACTACTAAAAATGTGAGTTTTGTAAGAACGGGCTTGTATAAAAACTAACGCGATTTTGATACTTCAATTTTGTTTTATGTGTTTTAACGAAACGTTCTTTTCTTTTGGCATTCATTCATCTGTGAACATGAAGCAAATGTAGAAAAGAGGATACTTCTAATCAAAATATCCATGGCTATCATATGTAACACAAAAGGAGGCATTAAGATAATGCTCTTCTCAGATGTATAGATGTATTGCTATAGATGGTTCATTAATTTCGAAATCATTTTATTTACAGTGCTTGTTTCAAGTTTTAATTTATCAACACCAGAGACAGAAAATAGGATAACAAGTAGTTATATTGACGTATTTGTGTCATGTACGTATTAACTGAAAATATTAGATTTGAACATGTTAAAAGTATTATGTTACTCCATTACTGTAGGGTACAGTGCAAGTAGTCCTCTCGTGGCAAAAATATATTTTGCACCATTCATGTTTAGATCTTAGTTGCTTGTTATTGTCTGTAGGTGACGAATATTTTTGCCTTTAGGTAATCCATCTTACGTATTAGCCCTTTTCAAAAAATCATTTAGTCCGCTTTTTCGGTTTCATTGAAACAATGCCGGTAATCAACACAATACGGAAAGTGTTGTTCATCCTGAACACAGTTCATAACACTGTCATTATTTAGATTTCCATGTCATTGTTCACTGTGACACAGCACTTATTTTGTTAGAATTAAAATGCATTCAGGGTTTAAGTTGTGTATTGATAGACAACCGTACGAGTGATAACCGGAAGCGAAAAGTGTTTGTATATCCATTTGATTAGGGAGTTCCAATCCAGAAAAATCTAACAGAATTTTATGAAAGGGCTATTGTGATTAACACTTTTTATACAATTTTACTTATTGTGCTGTTACAATAAAAAAAATGACATTCCGTTGATTCCTGTAGCATTTGACGACACACTGACAAATTTCATCTTGATTAGCATTATCTAATCAGACCAACTAAATGTAGAATACAATGCTCTCTAATTAGATACAAAAGGATTCGAAAGGAGTCGCATGTTATTTAGAACCTTGTACGGTAATTTATTGGTCATAAACTGACGATGAGTTTCCTTTTTTTAATGAAAGATGTTATATTCTAATTGCCATAACAGTCGATTCGAAGATATCTAAGTTTTGTATCATATAAATTTTGAATGTTAATTAAAACTTTTTTTTTTAATTTGCAAAGATTTCGCTAAAGATTGTCTGAATTAAACTTATTTTATTGCTCAAAAGCAAAGGGATCGGGCACAAGTTATTACAACATTATTATAAGCCCTTTCCCTACAATTTACAATATAAACAAGTAATAAATATAAAATAGCAGCAATGTTAATACAATATACAAATTGGTCTGTTTTGTAGTAATTAACTATATAAAAGAAAAGAAATAAATATAAAATACTGAAATTAATGAAACTTAAACCATTGTAGTTACATCATAAAATATACCACTACATGTACATACTTGAATAAAGAAATCGCGTGTTTTGAGAATAGAATTAAAGAATAACAGAAATATGATAATAAACAAGAGAAAAAAAAAGAAATAAAAAGAGAAAGGGAAAGTGAAAGTCTGCAACATTTTATCAATCATATATCAATCAATCAATAAAATCTATGACTATTGTATATAAAACTTTGGACTGCTGTAAATATATCGAAATTTTGTACAAAAGTAAGATCAGTATTTCCGCAGAGAATTATATTTATATCAATATCTCCATAAATTCTAAGAGTTAAAAGTAGATTCTGTCGAATATCATTATATACTGGACATTTAAGGAAGAAGTGACTAGCATCTTCACGATCTGCACCACATACGCATCTAGGATTATCTTTGATACCAAATCTATATAAATCATAATTCAAACTGCTATAGCTATACCTCAACTTTGTATGAATAATATTCAATTGTCTACCACCAAAACCGTACCATAACGGAACTACATGTTTAACACTAAGAGACCTTTTAAAACTGTTTATAGTATATAAATTTCTTTTACATAAGTCTAAAGAGTTCCATGCACGAATAGTTGATGGAAAGAAACTCGAGTTCGTAAGAGTCAATCTATAATTAGGAATAGTATAATCCTCACCATTTCGCAAGGGATAATTAGATATATCATTTACTTTAGGGGGTAGAATATATTGAAGATAAACGGGGGCTATATTATTCGGTATATTATAAAATAAACATAAACACCTTCTACTACGCCTGTCAAATAATGTCTCCCACCCAGTTTCTAAATATTTCAAAAATTTTTGCTCAAGTTGTTCCATTTTTAGTGCTCTTCAACACAAAAGGTCGGAATTTTAATTCTAATTACAAGATTTCTGACACTCGTACTCCCTTAAAACTTGATTCAATACCTGTCATTGAACTTATATATGTTTATTAAGATTGCCTAAGGAAACACATACCGAATGACTCAGAATGAAGGGTTTCTTAATTTAAGACTGCTATCAGATGCACTTTGTAAAGATATAAAATGAGGATGCCTATTCTCACTACAAGTTTTTTACTAAAAGTTAATAGCACATTTGAAGCAAAAATTTCAGAAGGATAGATAATAATAATATACAATATAGATAAAATAGTTCTCTTAGTGAAAATATAATTCTCCTTCGTGAAAGTTGGTCATTAGATATTTAACATATTACAACAGAATAATCTCTGTGAATCATCTCGTAAAATACATTTTTTATGCGGCCTAAGTTGTAAATAATTTGAATATTTAGTTTATTAAAAGTTTTTGAATAACTTATCAAAGGGTTGCATCTCATATTCTATATATATTTTTCTCTCTGTTTTCAAAATCTAACGGGAACGGGACAAGCGATTGCATTATCAATTAACTATTGCGCTGTGGACTGACGCAATAGTGGCTACGCGTACCCGTTTTGAGTGGATTATTTGCAATGATTTTTTTAAACTTGGGCGTGAATGAGGTAGATCGCAGTCTTGAACTTGTAAACATCACTTCTTACATTTCCTAAGAATGTTTAGAATTTTATATTTATTATACAATTGTTAAGTTGAACATTGAAGAAATTATTTCAAAATGCAATCTTTTTTCTCATAAAAATAAAAGCATCAAATTATTAAGTTCCAACGTATTCAGTATGATTAACGTTATTCTTTTTTTCAAACAGATAACCTTGTATTTCGGTCAAATATTGAGGGGTTTTAATAGGAAAAATGAAAGGATATGGAGAGAATGTACATGTGACAAACACGCACACGGTACATAGAAAACTCAAAACGGAATAAAAAAGATAACAGGAAACACCTACAATGGCCGAAAAACATAGCCAAGTTTATCAAGAACAGGGCTTTTATTCCTGTCTACATCTTGATGTCGCCTGAAGGTCTTCAACTAGAGGTGAACAATATTCACCCCCTCAAGCGAGATCAAAAAGGCCCCTAGCGTGCACTTAAGTGGTATTCTTGACAAAAATTATATCAAGGTCACTCCCTTGCTCCCCATCCGCCATGGAGTGCCAACTTTGGTGATGCTCAGGGTTAACCAGCTGAAAGCACCAGGGTTACAAGAAGAGAATAAAAATGTTGAGCGACATCGATCGCAGCTAAAATATGTCATTGAAGCAACACATGTTGGAAGCGATCAATGAGAAAAAAAGTAAAATCGGGCAATGTATGCCTACAAATATTTGTCATTAGGTAGCCCGACCAAAGACGAAAATAAGGACAAAAACAACATTAATATGAAAAAGAAAGGAAATGGGGTAAATGTCAAGGAGACAACATCCCATATCCAGGCCAAAACAACCCAAAACAAAGCATCCAAGTGAGGAACCTCACATCATATAGCAAGCCCTTAATGGCCCCAAAAGGGTAAGTATGTATACTTAAGAACAAATACAAAGTTGAGATCTCAGGGGACAATTTGGACACCCTTTGTATTTTTGTATAATAAGAATCAATGTTTAGGGGGAAATGAAAATAAAATAACATTCATTTACAGGTATAGAACTATGAACGCGGCATAATACGGGTTAAATGTAAAGGCCAGAAGTTCTAAGAAAGTTCAAATGTTTTGTTACACATTGCCATTGCACTCGAGCAGTAACAAGCTTGATCATTCCAAGTATATAAGGACAAATATTCTGGTGTGTTACATCCGGCTGGAATTCAATTTTATTGCTAATGAATCACATCATCTTAAGATTGTTACCCTGCGAAATCATTAGATGCAACTATATCGCTTCTTTATGATTTTTTTCAATTTCGATTCATTAAATATTTCATCGAAGTAAACTTATATCCTGAAGAGAAATACACATATATACAGTTTATATATAAATATAAATAAAGTTAAACATTTAAAGTTAATGATAAAAGGGAAGATTTTCCTATGGTTAATTTTCCCTATCTCGACGGCGATGTTCCGTTTGCCCCTTCCTATGGGGTCTACATTTCACAACTTGCTAGATATGCACGAGTATGTAGTGATGTTTGCTACTTCAACGACCTAAATATTTGTCTAACTGATTTTTTTTCCATGAAGGGTTTATATATCATTAATCGATAAAAACATTTTCTAAATTTTATTATAGATACATTTACTTATTAAGGTCATTTGGTTCTACATGCAAGGCTCTCATACATCAGGGCGTTTCACATCCAAACTTTTATGGAAATATTATTTACAAAGTGCATAAATTCAAAAATTATTAATTCTTTGAACAAACTTATTCATTAAAGAAACGAATACAGCATTGTTGATAATTTTTTACTTCTGGTTATTATTTGCAAAAAAAATTATCAGCTCCTCAATACTTTACACTATAACTTAAATATTTTTTTTTCCTATTTGCAGTATTTGGCATTGCACAGAATTATGGTCATCTTTTATAATTGATGATGTTGTTATACGAAATCTATTTAGAAGTATTTCAATTGAGGTTTCATGTGTTAGTTGGCTTGATATCATAGTCCACGGAAATTTTGTCCTTAGCTAGCTGTCAGTAACTGCGAGCATTTGTCAGGACAGTACCCGTATGTATTGTCTTCATGTTTTATGTACTTCATTTTTAGGTACTTGTCGTGATAAGTTTTTTTCGTAGTGTAATTTTTACTATGGGCCTTTCTGAATATTATTTTTAGCCATTTACCACACATGGGGGTTTGGATCCAAGAAAACAAGTTTATTCCCTCCCCAATTATTGCGTCTCTCCGAAGTCAGGAATATCTTTGTCACTGGCTTTGTCCTTGTCATCTTATAAAATTTTAGTTTCCTTTTGGGGACATTTAGAGCTTACTGTGTGGTGTGACATTTCTCACTGTGTTGAAGACCATACGGTGACCCCTAGATATTTTGTTTTGCATTTTAACTTATAGATTGGATGCTGACTATTTGACATTTACCCCCATTTCCTTTCTTTCATATTTATGTAAAAATGTTTTACAATATGACATTGTAATTATTACCTCTCCTATTTGTATGCTGTACCTATCGTGTCTTAAACTTGAAAGATTCGACAATACACATTTGAAAATAACATGAATTTTAGTACTGGGAAATTCTTAGGTCTTAAGTTTTGGAGTAGCATATTTTTGTATCTTCAGTCTTGTTTCAATTAATACCAGGCGTTAGTAGTTTAAGTTCAAGTTCAAGCATGTGTTGTATCTCATACCCAGGTACAAGACAGCTCATGTGCATTTATTATCTTAATTAACACAATTTTAGACTCTTATATAACTTCATTTTATGAATATAGTTAATACTACATTGTGATTAAGGATGAAACTTAGATAAACAACACACAACGCCGAATCCCAATGAAGTAAAAGTGCTCCATGAATAATTACGTTTTTGAGGATCAAACATTCAGGCATGTCAATATTGTTGTTTCAAAAATTATTTGCACAATATTTCGATTCGCTTTGAGTACGACAAATATTGAAATATCTTTGAAACTGCGAGACAGTAATTTTAGACACACTCGAGTAAGATTTGTAACGTCTTGGACCCAGTAAACCATACTCTGAGTACTTGAAATCTCACCTCCAGGAGAAGTTTATTTCTAGTACTTAGAAGTAGTGTAGGCGCTGATAATCCTTTTTCATCCCAGTAAATTAGTAAAACATGCAAGCTGGCAAAAAAGAAAAAGTGACGGAAAGGTGGTACATGCATCTATGCGGCAATTTATTTTGTATCGATTAAAAGTGTTCCGTTAAAATCTTACGATGAAGTAACAATAACATGGGCACAATTGTTTAGGAAATGTTTGTGACCTCAACGAAGTATGAACTACTAACTTGGATCTTTTTTTATCGATTTTATTTTGATATATATATTTTCATTTCATAGATGGGCCTTCAAGCACAAGTATATCACCATCTACAAAGCAGTATATTAAAACACAAGGAGACGCTCTAGGAAATATAACTTGTTCTTCCAGTTGTTCACCATCATGTAACTATCAATGGACTTATCCGAATGGAGAAACTTTAAACAGCGAAAATCTCTACATTACATCACTGAACAGGTCACATCAAGGTTCATTTTCCTGTAGCGCCCGGAACAACATAGGAGCAAATACCATTTCTACAGATGTAATTGTAAACTGTAAGTCGACAAGATACAAAATTCATTTAATCTATTCGCCTATGTCTATGAATGTCAGGTTTTTTGTTCACTTTAGTTTGTCATTTTCAGTTGGACATCTACTATTTTTATGGTATCTGAGGAAAACGCATAAATGTGTTGTAAGTTTTCATTTGAAAATTATCACCTGTATATTCAAATCGCAAAACTCACTCGCACCGCTGTTAAGAGATTTTTATTATTCAAGATCTTTATTGAAGCAGATTTGATATTTATGACAAAACATTTTTTTTCACTTATTTCAGACAAACCAGAAGATATTCGAATATCCCCTACAAAAACCGAATTAACTGAATACAATTCTCTGGATATAGCATGTTCAGCAGATTGTAGACCAGGCTGCACTTACCGTTGGTCTGGGCCGGTAACGTCGTCAAATCAGTGGTTACAAATAGCAAGCATTAAAAGATCACAAAGAGGTATATACAGATGTACAGCAACAAATTCCCTTGGACACATTTATTCTCCCCTTGTAGATGTTATTGTACATAGTAAGTATGCTATTTTCTGCATTATATATATTTGGGATATATCTCTCATTTGAAAATTGATAATGCAAAATTGCTTAAAGGGATATTTTTCTCCTTTCATCCTTTATATCTGTCGATGTCCTTTGAATTGGAAATGACAAAATGCCGTCTCGGAAGTTACTGCAAATTTATCTCTTATACAACTTATAACTCTTCAGTGCAGATCAGATTAAAACGTTTGGAAGACCATAAACCTAATTTTGTAAATCTGATGGAAAATAAATTACCAAAAAGATCTCAATAAAAAACAAAAAAAGCTTAGTACAGAGCTATGCACGAAGAATATACTCCTCGGTATTGAACAAAATTTCCTAAAGTTAAGATATTGCATGTTTCCGAGCAAATCTAAATTAGAATTAAAGTATTGAATTTTTCGATTTGCCTTCTTCTTCTGCAAAGTAAAAGAAGTAACCTTACTGAGATGCTTTTAAATTGGTGGCTAAACGATATAATCATATAAATATGTCCAATTTTAATATTTATTCAGAGGGTATATACTTAATTTGCCATCGTTTTATCTTTTTGTCATTTTTAAAATGCCTCATGACAGATTTCACAAATGTTTCCAAAGTAAAAAAGCTGTATCTTCAACGCTTGTTTTCCTTTAATTATTTTCTACATTTGAGAGTTGAATTGCATTATTCTTTCTGAGTTTATAAAAAGATAATATTACTATGATAACCTATTATTTTAATTTTTTTTAGGGTCGAATAAATACTCCTACCATCTTATTTACATTTTTTTTCAAGCTATGACGTGTCAGATCCACGTCTTTCCGGATTTCACTTAACCGGTTTTGACTTTTTCCTGGATTGACTCACTTACAGTGTGACGGGTGCTGTTAAAAGAGCAGGACATGCTTACCCTTCCGGAGCACCTGATGTCACCCTCGGTTTCGTGGGAGTTCACACTGTGAGTGCCTTGTTTGTGAATGTTGTGTTTTTTATTTCTGTGCTTTGTGGACGTCTTACGTCATTGTTTTCTGTGTTTTCGTTTTTGCCATGTCTTTCGATTTTTGTTAATACTACTCCTTTGTTCCTTCGATATTTTACTACTGTTGTTTCAAAGCTGTATGGCGTATTTAAATACTTATATACAATCATTAACCTTGTTTAATATAAGCAATGAAGGGATATGGAGTATATGCACAGGAGACAAAGTTGGAATTTATATTTCTACAACGCTATCTATTTGTCTTTTTTTTAATATAAAAAACTGGAATAAGTTAAGAAAACACAATCCGTACAACTGCGAGGGGGCAACAAAAAAAATTTTTAAAAATACGTTAACATAAATCAACGTCAAGATCTCATGAAAAAGTTTGAAAAAGGAAAAAAAAACAAAAACACAATATATAAACAAAACATACCAAACGGTATTTATTTTTTTTCTTTTGATAAAAAAATTGTTGTTTTTGTGCAATTTCAGCATTGCCTACCAAAGTTCAGAAAATAACTCCGAAATGTATAAGTTCAACAGAAGAAGTTGTGATATGGCTACCAGATTTTACTGTTGTTCCAGCACAGAATTTTACTTTGCACTATAAACCAAAATATGGAGAAATACTAAATATATCTTTCAAAGAAAGTTATGATCAGGAAGATATTTTTGTTCTTCATGTTAAGAACAACCAACCACAGAATATGTTTTCATATTATCATCTGAAAACGTCCTCGGACGCAAGGCATCCGACGAAGTTTATTGTGTCACCAAAGGTATGCTTCTTATACATTTACATGCACAACTACAATTTTATTTCATAATGATTAACTCAGCAACACAGATGATGCAACGCTAACATACACTATGCATGGATGGACTAATTTAAGTTCCTGTTTAACTGATAACTTTTTTCTGGCTCTCCTTATCTAACGACCAATTACTAAATGTAGACGTTGGTGTATATATTATGATAAACAATATTTAAATATTTAAAAATATAAATTCAATATTAATATTGAAAATATTAATTAATGACAATGGTCGATTAAGACAATAGATAATTAAACTTCATACCACAGAAAAGGGTAACTTATTCGAGGGTAATTGATTATTGTTGGGGTTTCAGAGTTATAAAATATCATGTTAAAATTACTATGTAATAAATCTAAACCTTCCAAAACTTTTCAATAGTATTGCCAGATTAAACACAATTGAATGTCTTTCATATTCACAGCAAGGGAAATGACAACAGATTCACCTTTGAATATTGTAATGACTGGTGGAATAGTATTAATAACTATTGCAATTACCTTGATTGCCATGGTGATAATATTCATACTTCTTCAACGTAAGTAAAATGCTTTAATATGTTGGAGTACTTTGATTTCATTTTTTTAAGATATTGTTAATACAATGTTTCATGTATTCTACTTGTGTCTTTTAAAAAAAAGGAATATATTGTAAATAAGGGAAAGGTTAGGTTTGGCGCCGAGTAAAACCAGCTTAACCAACATTTCTTTTTGCAAAATGCCTGTACAAAGTCAGGACGATTTCAGTTTACAATTTTTTAAGTGGCTTTGAACTTATTTTCTTCTCTTTTTTGTCACTTGGATTTTGGATCCAGATTATTCTATTTTGGTTATTTTGTTATTACTCTTACTCACAATGAAATGGGATTAAACGTTGATATGACAGACGAAAACAATTCCCATACAAATTCAAAAAAAAAGAAATATGGAAAGACAATTGTAGTTTTAAACTGATTCTATTTTCATACTTTTTTAACAGCAGCTAAACATAAAATAGATGCCTAAATAAAGATATGTGGCAAAATAAAAAATCAGAAGCGAATTCCAAAAGAAGAAATATAAAATCAAAATCGCTGCAAGTAAACAAGTGAAACTCAAAAAATAATTAAGTTGTTCAAAATAGCACTGCGATAATGCTTAACTGCGCTTAATTCACATAAAATTGGTCTTCGTTGACTATTAGCCATTAACAAAATAAAAATTTTGTGTTTTTTAGTTCTAAAGTTTTATTTATCATGTAATTACCAAAATCAGAAGAGAGCGTACAAGTAAAAGCAAATGACTAACGAGCTTGGTTACCTTACTTTGTCAACCTTATATGTGTCTTTACAGTAAACGTATTTATCATTAATGGACTTTTTACACATTCAGTACGTTATAGATGGACCTTCTTATTTTATATTGACTAACGACGAAGTCCCAGGAGCAAGAGCCAGCTGAAGAGTCAAACCGTTATCACACTCTAACCTCCCCTTTCTATAAAAAACTTTACGACTAAAATTCGATACAGGCAGGTGTTTACTGTTATCCCTTGTTTGTAAGAGTTTTAACTACATCACTTAGACCTTGAACAATAATGCACGAGACATAACTAAATTTTGGATGATGGTGTGAAGGACTACCAAAACTGTAGCTAGCTTAGAAGGGAGATTTGTAAAAAAAATTCGCACCATGTCACATGAGAAACGTAGTACAAAACCCGGCCGGTGATTCCCTGTGGGAATAAAAGTCTACTCGCCGAAGCATCGAATTAGTATCAATAAAACAACAAAAACGCAATTGCTTCATACGACAACTTCTTTAACTTATGCTTGTAAGATTAACAGTCAAAACTCAAAAGCTAAAATTTAGTACAGTAGAGTAATACTTAATATAGAATGTTACATGGGTACATCCGTATTACATGCTGTTTCAACCCGAGACGTCAAAGTCATCCCAAGGCTTGCCTAAGGGATGATATTGGTCGAAGTTTGATACAGCATGTAAATTATGGATAAACCCATGTCATATAAGTTGATCATTAATTTAAAACTAAACAAAGGTCTAAGTAGTTTTCCAATTAAAATAAAACATGACTTTTAATACAATTTTTGTGGGTGTAATAGAGGATTCAAAGTCGGGACTGATATCGATATCATCGCAGCATGACAATACAGGACAAAAGATGACGTCTGTATTACACGTGCACGATTCTCGTATTTATATCTCAGTATATGATTAATACCAATAAAGGAAAACTCTTTGTTTATTATTATATTTGTTTGTCAAAATCTACGTATCATACTATTTTAAATTGGCTTTCTAAAATATAAGGGTTTCTTTGGTAGTAATGACACAATTGAAATTCATGATGTTTAAATGATTTTAGTTTTGCATATTTTTATACAAAAATCCTAATTGATAAAATGGAGTTTTTACCATTTACACTTTAGGAGTTAGAAAATCAAAGGCCAACACAGCTACAAGACTCCAAGGGTAAATATCCAAAAATAACTTGGTTGATACGATTTTTTCTTATGCAAAAAACCGGATACCTAAAACCAATAACAGTCCCGGGCTGAAAACAACCTTTTTGTCCGAATTCAATATTAAAATCTTCTTTATCAAACAGTCGTTAATAGTAAAGCGATTATCAATGAGAAATACACTTTTCCGAAAATATTCAACAAACTGTCTAAAATGAGAAATTACAAGGCTAATACTTTTAAAATCACTTAATGCCAAAGTTCTGCAAATTAAGTTTCTGTAGATGACCATTTTCTACAAGTAAGACAAGATCATATTAAGAAAAGAGCTTTTCCCTACGGAGATTGTCCTTAAGTTTAAAGGTAATTTTCACACTTTGATAAATTACAGATGTCCAAATATGATCGCTTTTTAGGCCAATACTGAAGGACTGAGTACAAGGTTGGTGAACACTGTGGGGAGCTAACAACCACCAAGCAGTAGCATCGTTACAAACAATAAAAAACCAAAATATCTGCCAATTTTACTTTTATGGATGGCGATTTCAATATAGACCTGTCTTAAGCGTAGATGAGATAATAGAACAAAAACTTTAATAACAAAAGTAATAATATTTTTTCACCCATATTTTACGGAAGCACAAATTGGACCTATCAAAAATATTTTTGAATTCGTTATAATAACGAATTCTGGAATTTGTAATAACCAATTTAATTCGTTATAACAACTTTTTGAATTCGTAATAACAGATTGTTATAATTGTGATATAACGAATTTGATTCGTGATTACAAATTTTTGAATTCATTAAAACAAATACTTGCAAACGTTTAGATTTTATCTGCACTAAAGAAATGCGCATATGCAGAAATTAAATTCACAGTAACTTCGGTATTTAGTTATTTGTAAAATGTGTTACAAAGAATTGAATTCGTTATAACAAATTAGAGAATTAGAGAATTCGCAATTACGAATTTTAACAAATTCTAAAAAGAAATGTTTTAACTGATTTTTGAAATCGTGAGAACCGATTTAATAAACTGAAATCAATAATTCCTGAATTCGTTATAATAAATTTTGAAATCTGGGATATCAAATTGTAAGGTTTGTTAGTACGAATTCATAAAGTTGTAATTACTGGGGAAGAAGGGTCACAAAAAATTTAGAAAACTGGTATCTCGACGAGATTCCAAAATCCCTGACTTTCGAGATCGAGATTAGTTTGAACTTTGGGATTTTAATTATCGATCGTTATATCGCCTTAAGTCTTGGTCGTTGCTAAGAAGCAAGATTTGAAGCTCTTGCGCTGAAAAAACCTAGACGCTTGTTTTTTAGTCAAGAGTCATCTATGCACTAATATAATTTGTGGAATTTTATGTCATAAAACCTATAACTGAATCATTGAGAAATTTAATTTGTTAAAAATTCGGACAAAATTGTTTTATTGTGTACATTTGGAAATTCTGAAGTTCAATGTGAAGCTGTACGTTGAATGTCAGTTAAAAATGTGTTTTTTAACACTATTTAAATGTTGAGATAAACATCCCCAAACCCTTAGTCGTATGAAGCTGAGAAATTTAACTGGTTGACACATTCCATAAGAAAATCAGTCTTAAGGTAACACTATATTACATCTCGTGTCGTGAATGGCTAAAATAATGTAACATCTCGGTGAAATTTCAGGGTCCAAAAACATACAATTCCAATCGAAATTCTGGATTTTAAGCAAGTTACTAGGTTTCATGCAGCCTTAATTATGGCTTTTCAAAAAATGCAAGCTACAAGGTACCTCGTAGTTTTGGTAGCTGTTCATCTCAATAATGATTGCGATAAGTGTTATTTTAGCCAGAAAACAAGAAATCGAAAGAGAAATACGGTATCTAGACGTTTTGTCTGAATTCTTTATTTCATGTGACTTTGGCATGCCATGCTTAAATAATCCGTTATAACAAATTCTACAATTTGTTACAACGAATGCTAATTTGTTATATCGAATTCTAAAATTGTTATAACGAATTTAATTTGTAATAACAAATTTCAAAAAATTTAGTTATATATTATCGAAATGATTGTTGGTACTTTTAGTAAGAAATGCAACTTTTTGTTGAAATATCAAGCTGGGAGCCTGCACTACGACAAATGGAGCACTATACTAGTAATAGAAACTAAAATGACAATTTCTATGGTGATCCCTTCTTCCTGGATACATGTATAAAAAATAATGAACAAATAAAGGGATTTAGAGTAAAAAATACATTTCAGACATATATATATACGTTCCAGACCATACGCGTATTTGGACCGTACGGGTACGATCCGGACCATACAAGTATTTTTCCGAAATACCCATACGGTCGGACCGTACGCGTATGGTCCGACCGTACGCGTACGGCCTGGCTATTTCAAAGTCTTGCTTGTTCGTCAATATTATATCAATAAATTAATATACAGTATGCAATATTATTTTATTAATTAAGGTCTTATCTTTAGAAACAAATAAGATTTTTAAAAATCGTTATTTCCAAGAAAATATAAGAGAAAAATAAGAATTAACTTTCTGTAATTATGTTTTGGAGATGCCGTTATAAAATTAACTTACTAATTGAAAGTTATTTGAGATAAAATAATAATAAAAGCCTAGTGCTCGTAAACAATAAATGGAATGTTATAAATTGATGGTCTTTTTGTATGAAAATCCTGAGAAAAAATCATTGAATACTACCTGTAAGGAACACAACATTTTCCCCAATTACCCCAAAAAGGGTGCAAATCCCAAAATCTTGCAAGGGACGGCTGAATAAATATAACAGCGGAAATTACACAGTGTTCCAAAAGGAACACCCCCTGTCCACGAACAAAACTTCTTAATGTAAAACTGAAGTTTATGTATTACCTTTAAAATGTGTGTGAGAATGTGAAAATATTTTTTTTTATTAATTTCACTGCTTCTAAAATTTCAGTTCAGTTATATATGTAATTTATTTTTTTATAAAGACCTAATAATTTATACGGTTTTCAGTGGTAGTTAGTGCTATCAGTTTTGGCTGTAACTTACTTGTTTGTTTGAATAGCGAATGTAGTGTCTGTCTTTCTCTTTGTACTCATACGGTCTAAAAATACGCGTATGGTCCAGCTCGTAGAAGACCGTACACGTATACTCATACGGTCCGACCGTATGCGAATGGACCGACCTTACGCGTACGGTGGACCATATGAGTATACGCATACCGTCCGGACCGTACGCGTACGGTCCAAATACGCGTATGGTCTGGAACATATATATATATATCATTTTTCTTAGATTTGACACCATGTGTCAGTATGTTGACAAAACAAAGCATTTCTTGTTTCTTGTTTTTTTTTATTATTGAAGGTTATAAATTCTATATTTATTAACTTACTTTACAGCCAGATTTAAAGAAATTTAAATCATTATGAAAATACCCGTCTACAAAAAAACTATGAAACTCTTTCTAGAGAAAATGGTAAGGTTTACTAATATTTTTTAAAAAAGCTCTAATTACTTTGAATTTAAAAGAATGCAGGCGGTTTTTAAATAATGCTGTGCTCGAAGGCATAATTTGTTTTTAAATGTATATTGAATAAGCTTTTTAATATAGGTTTGGTAAGCTAGTATTTGATTCATACCAATAGCTTCTGTTTTTGTTTAAGTTCTGAAGATGAACTGATGTTAATAGTTTGCTATCCTCAAGTATGTAGGCATATCAGTAAAGAATCAGGTTAGATAACTCTCCGGACAAAAATCTGTGACCTTTTGTTTGAATTGATATTTTGTTGTGGAATAATGTAATTAAATGTTTATGATAGGTAAAATATTTAACTTGGGAATGTAAACATTCTTTCTTTAGGGTCGTTGTCTCTTTGACACATTCCCCGTTTCCCTTCTTTTTCTTAATTTCTGCATGATGTTTGTTTATTTAATATTTGGATATAAAAAATGCCAGATTTTTAAAAAAATTATATGATGGTATTTTTCTATAAAATCGCATTTTCAGTATGTTAACTTAGGAACCCACTAAAACCCATCTAGCATATAGAGGATTTATACTTCACATATCTGCAGTGCCAATTTCATTACAATCGGACTTATGGGATTTTTTGGCTTTACTGTTAAAAATGTAAATTTTTGTAGTTTTTGCGCGTGGTCTTTTGATTTTGACTGGATTTATGTTCCTTTGGCCACAAATTTTTAGTTTTTCCCACTTTGAATGTGCTTCCATCTGGCGTTAATTGATATACCTAAAGTATATTCACTCTATAAAAGACTTGTCACTTGATCACTGTAAAGCAAATATTAGATTTGTCAAGATATGGAACATCAGACAGCATATAACACTGTAACATACATTTAGCAATAATATTTCAGTTGAAAATGTCTATGAAATAATATTTCAATATACATATTTAAAGGGAATGATGGACTTGCCAATACAGGAAATCAAAGTAACGAGTAAGTGATTTAAGGTAGTAGACCTGATGTATAGGGAGTTAACGCCTTTATATTTGTCTTGACTGGTATAATTAAAACAAAAGATTTGGAACATTTATTATAAATAGAAATAAAATATTAATTTATTTTCATGAATTCACTAGCCGATATATTATGATCTTGTTCGACCACTTTGATCTTATCAAGATCTAAATATGATTAACACAACTCTGTTGATACATTCTAAGATATTCAGTCGAATTTTACATAAATGCTTTCGAGGACGATCAAGACCTGTTCAGTTTATCAAGATCCAACAAGATAACTGCGTTCAAAGGCGATCAAGAGGTAATGAGTTTGTCTCTATCAACCAAAATCAAATCGACATCTTATTTGATCCTTACTCGTCATTATTGTTCCTCTTACACTGTCTTAACATATTTATGTTCAGCCTGTCACGATTGTGATAAGATCAAAAAAGCCAAACAAGATCATAATCCATCTGCTTGTGGAAACTACATTTCTTTAATAAAATATTTCAAATGCCTGTATTTAAACATCCATGTTTTCAATTTTATCTTTGATAATTTAAGTACATTTGTAAATGAAACGTAGATATCAAGCATGGGAGGTAATGTTTTTCTACTTGCGGCTCAGCATAAAAGAATATAATATCATTTTGTTCTAAATTTTCATAAATTTGAGAAAACGTTACGGATATTTTTTTTATAAAATTTTGATAAAAGTCATATGTTTTAAGGATTTTTTTGGGGGAAAAT
Source organism: Modiolus philippinarum (assembly GCA_002080025.1). Lineage (NCBI taxonomy): Eukaryota > Metazoa > Mollusca > Bivalvia > Mytilida > Modiolidae > Modiolus > Modiolus philippinarum. The sequence goes on from MJUU01042379.1 coordinate 186,579, forward strand.
TTAAAACATTTTTTATCTAAGGTAATGAATAAAGCTGTGTTTTCAGCAATGTTTTAAAAAAAGTAATTTCTTTTGTATTAAAAATCAGCACTAAATGCATGTCTAGGATTATATTTGATTGGTTTTCAGGTCCATAACTTTCTATAAAGCAATTTTTTCAATTTAGGGGTTATTTATTCAGATTATTTTTCTAATAAGGTTCAGTATGAGTCATGGTGATTGCCGAATAGATTGTAGGAGTACAAAGATAGAGTAACCAGTAATTCTGTGAACTCCAGGTCAAAAACGTTACGGAGGATTCTCCCAAAAAATATATCTTGAAGAATAAAACTATATATTTATTTTATTCTGCAAATGTAAAGAAAAATGGATCAATGGAATTTGTTTGGGTTAGCTCGGGTCTAAACGTATTTCTTTCACTGTAATACTTTCTTTTTACATTAGACTTATAAAACTTAGTCCTGTATTGATATTTTTATTTCAGCTCCCGTCGACATAAAAGAATTTAGATGAAGTATAGGTCAGACATGAGTAGATAAGAATGACAAAATAACGAAGTTCCTATAGATTTAGTTAATGTAGTCAACCATTTCGACAACGTATGTCTGTTCAGTGCATAATGTATTTGAGACAAGTTTAAAGATCGTCTTTTTGCTATAGATATACTGGTATGGGAATGTTAAACATTAAACAGAATGTTTTGATAGAAAACTGGAACGTAAACTGCATCATACAGTTAAAATCTCAAAAAAATCTAAGTTCCAACAGCGGTGCAATTATTCCTCTATGATAAAACGTTACATTATTTCTATATTTCCATTTAATTTAAATAGTACTTCAATAATTTTGAGGTAAAGAGTTTTATTTTAGTCGTTTTGTCTGGTAATATGTAATTACACAGTGTCTGTACCACCCAGTCATATGAAGAACATCTTCCATTTGTTTCGTCCTTGTTATTTACGTTTTCTGTCTGTGTGCAATCCTTGTATTGCCATGTGTTCTGAAATTATGATCTTTGGTTGTTTGTTTGTTGACTAACATACATTCAAAATAATCTTTGTTTTAGCTTGTACGAAGAACTCAGCACACAGAACATTACGCAAAACCAGTCTGAAGGTATTCACAGATACGATTTTTATTTTAATGTCACTATGTTAAATATAACCCTGATGAATTATTGTAAAATATAAGAGTTGATTGGTAAACCATAATTACATTTTTCTGTCACTAGATTTGCAGACATGTGACGGTGACTTTGCACTTGTAGACATTGTGCGATCTGAAGTAGTTATTTCAATTTTCTGTATCAAAAGTGAACTTGAGATATATCTACCAGTATTTTCGTCTGATACAAAACAAAAATTCACTAGATACAATGAAAACAACGTTACGCCTCGGACAACGGTAATCTTGATCTTAATAATCTATAAAAAAAACGCAGATGAATAGATAATGATAGAAAACACCAATGAGCAATTACTGTTTTATATGGAGTTTACATCTCCCAGCTCATTCGCTATTCAAGAGCCTATGTTTGATACAGTGACTTCCTTGATAGAGCCCGGTTGCTCACAAATAGGCTACTTCAACAAGGGTATGTTACCCAAAACTTGAAGTCATCCCTCCAGAAGTTTTACATGTTTTACTGTCGACTTCATCATCTTGTGGACCGCTATGGAATATCTGTTTCCAAGATGACAACAGATCTTTCCCTCTAAAGCTTAATTGTTGTTTCCTGAACCGGATTTGAGATGTTCAGCACGGCGGGTGTCTTATATGACAGAGGAGATGCTAACTCTACCTGTGCACATGATCTCACCAATGATTTTTGTTGGGTCTGCTGTGTTGTACATCTTTGTGTGGGTGTGTCTTCATTTTGAGCTCACCTGACCCGAAGGGTCAGTGTGAGCTGTTGCCATCACTTGGTGTCCGTCGTCCGTCGTCCCTCCGTTCGTCCGTTAAACTAATCACATTGTCATCTACTCCTCTGAAACCACTGAAGCATATTCAACCAAACTTTACAGGAATGATGTATGGAAGGTCCTTTACAAAGATTGCTCACTGTGTTCTGATCTGATAAAAAACATGGCCGCCAGCGGGGAACTTAGGTTTAACATTGGACCCTATGGGAAAAATCACATTTTCATCTTCTTCTCTGAAAAGGCTGAAGAAAATTGAACCAAACTTTACAGGAATGATGTACTAAAGGTCCTTAACAAAGATTGTTCCTTTTGTTCCGATTCGATGAAAAACATTGCGGCCAGCACGGAACATGGTTTAACATAGGACCCTACGGGAAAATCACATTTTCATCAACTCCTCTGAAACCACTGAAGTTAATTCAACCAAACTTTACAGGAATGATGAATGGAATGTTCTTTACAAAGATTGCTCACTTCGATCTGATCCGATAAAAAACATGGCCGCCAGCGGGGAACTTAGGTTTAACATAGGACCCTATGGGAAAAATCACATTTTCATCTTCTGCTCTGAAAAGGTTGAAGCAAATTGAACCAAACTTTACAGAAATGATGTACTAAAGGTCCTTAACAAAAATTGCTCATTTTGTTTTGATCCGATGAAAAACATGGCGGCCAGCACGGAACATGGTTTAACATAGGACCCTATGGGAAAATCACATTTTCATCTACTTCTCTGAAATAATAGAAGTAAATTCAACCTAACTTTATAAGGTACTTTACAAAAATAGCACATTTCAGTTCAATCTAACAAAAAACATTGCCTCAAGTGCAAAACATATAGTTTAACATTGGAGCCCAGTATGAGAAAACCATCCTTTTCATCATCTTCTTTCAAAACAATTAAAGCAAATTATACTAAATGTATAGAAGGTCCTTTGCAAAAATTACTCATTTCAATAGGATCAGACAAAACACACGGGTGCTAATTGAGAACATACCTAAACACCCTACCCCATTGGTAAAAAACATGATCATTTTTGGTCATGCATGGCATAGAAGCGTTTTGCCAGGTGAGCGATACAGGCTCAGTCTCTGAGCCTCTAGTTCGTTTCTGTGCCGTACCCATGTTGTGTCTCTGTTTTTTTCTCTTTTTTGTTTTTGATGTTGCCATTGTCCGTGGATTGTTCGTTTTGGATTGACGGTTCGGTTAAAACTAACTTATATTAAGACATCCCTGATTTGTATTCACCAGATTCATAATAAAGCGTTTTTCTTTGTATTCTTTTTTTTTTTTCTTCAAATTTTACGTATCTTTGCAAACCAGTACAAAAACAAGCCAATGTCTACTGATTTCTGTTGCTCACCAGATTAAATGGCAAGACTTTATTTTCAATTTAATATCTGAAAGTGTTGATTTGTGAACATGGAATAGGGATATGGAATGAATGTGTATGGGACAAAATCACTATAAATAGATGGTAAGATTTAGCTAATGGAACTGCGTTTTCATTGTTGTTCTTTATCTTGAAGTTAACAAAAAGCAAACACTTTTACCTCATAGTTAGTTCAAGTTGGTTTTATTTACTTATTCGCGTTTACTCGGGTAGTTCAGTATCATACTGGACAAAACCACGCCATTAAGAACGTATTTGTGCGTGTAGATAATAAAGATATGTTTTCCGATCATGCACCTTTTACTTTCTGATGTACCTAGAAAGAGGTATAAGGCAGATTTTAACCTTATAATGTAAAATGAAAAGAAAAATTAAGTGTATTGGCTTAAATTGTTTGTATATTTTACGAAGGGATATGGAGTATGTTAACTCCAACTGCAAAAATTTTAATGAGCTGTATGGCCTTAATAAGTTTATTTTTTATATAATTTATCATATATTTGAATTAGTTTTTGTCAGGTTTTTTTTAAGTACATCATTAGAAAATAATTTTGTTTTATTTCAGATAATTCGACATCTACTCCCGCAGATAACAATGATAAAAGAAAGAAAAGTCAAGGGACATACGTCAATTACATAAATGTTGCTTACTCGAAAAAACCACCGCTTCCGAAAAAATACAGGAAAGATTAAACACTTTTACTCCTACCCAGCACTTAAGAAAGACAACAAGGAGAAACATTTATTTCTAGCTAATATTCAGAGCGTTAGTGCAAAATAAATTTTTGCGGAACCGAATATTTCTTTGAAAATGTTCAAATTACAATTATGTGCAAGTGTAAATACGCTTTCTAGTTTTGCTCTCATAAACAGAGCACCAGCAAATACCTTCTGCCATATTCAACTTTTTGATTCTAATTTATTCTTCTTGAAATCATTTGAAACAATTGCATGATAAAGCAGTATGCAGTCGACTCTCAAATCATGAAAAAAACACTTACTAACGCTATACATGTATAGAAGCATGTATAAAAGGTAATAAAGCATGAGTGTAGCGTTTCTCGAAAATGAGCAATGAATTCCGCTCAAACTGGTGCTAGGGGCCGTCTTGAACTTGCAATGAGGTATGAGTAAAGCTCATTAGGTAAGGCATCATGGTGACTTAAAGATGAAAAACAACAATTGAGCGTTGTTCTATTGCTTAGTATTACCATGAATTTGTAGAGATTTTGTCTCATTTGCATTCACTCCATATCACTTCATTGTTAATAATATTAGTAAAGCATCTTTCTCGTTGTGATACTGATTTTCGATTCTGAGTGGTTTGTTTTGCAATTATAAAAAAAATTCCCAACTAAGACAAAACAGATATTACGCATAATTAATGGCATATGCAGAACCTAAATTCACAGTGACCTCCTTATTTTGTTATTTTTTAGTCCTGATTTGTTTACATTATACTTTTCATTTATTTCATATAAAAAATTGACATGAGGTTATATATAATGTGTCTAAGTTGTATATGTATTTTTTTAAATTGTTTGAGTACAATCAGACACATATATTTACAACAATATGTCATGTAATAATACATATAGATATAATGTCTATGACAGTGCAAATACATTGTAATTCACGAGAAATAGAACATAAATACGGTTCACAACTATAATATCTTATTTAATTTGTTAAAAATAAATACAGATATGTTTGATAAACTTAGATCAATACATAAAAATAATATACTCTTCATTGTTATAACATTGTGACTAGTTTAATAGTACTTTGCTATATCATAGTTATCAGCGCAAAGGTTGAAGTACTTGAAAGTCATCGCCAATTCCATTTCCACACATTTACTTTACTGGATTCTATTTCAATTGGTAGTTCAAAATTTCACATTAATTTTTAGGTATTTGTTTTCGTCGACAATCAATAACTTTCAAACCTAAATTATGTTCTACAGACTGAATAAGATTTGTTTCTTGAGAAACGTTTTCAGTGTCAGGAAACAATCTATGTATAAATGGTTCTGAAATGGTAAATATAATACAAACTTCCTAAAAATATTTTATTCCTTGTTAACATATAGTATTTGAAGTCATTTTCAACAAATCAAGGAAAAAAATGCAAAAAAAAACCAGTCAAAGTCAAACATATATAAAATTATCAAAATGTTCCATTATCCAATCCAACACATTGTAAGATTTTGTATATACTGGATAGTCGTTTTCAGAAATGAAATAACGGGACGCCATATTGTTTCATTGAAGCAGAAGTAGACATATTTTACCATACTCGGGATTTATCGATTATTTACTTACTGAATGGTACTGTCTAGGTAAAGTAGTTGCTGGCTAATTACCTGGACAATCAACAACTAAAACATATGTTAATGACATCGTCAGATAGATAGATAAAAACAACAGAATATAAACATAGAAGTCTTAGTACTAAAAAATTTGTCTTGTATAATTGTTGAAATGAAAATGTTTAAAATCACTTTAAATTTCCATACGTTCAGTTTGATTAAATCCTAGCTCATGAATTACAAAGTGTATGCGAGTACCTGCTTATATTGGGGGCAACCAGCTGTATAGTGTCAGAAAGAAATGGCAACTTGATTATTGGGATTGAAACACACGTGTCATTTTAGGTGTTGTGATTTTTCTCTGAAATAACAATATTTTAGTGTGCTATATGATTTACTTGAAGTGTACTTGTCGCTGGATTTACCTACAAAGTATAAATAATAATTAAAGAAAAATACAAAAGCTCAATTTAAATTCAAAAACAAATATTGATAAAATGAACTCATTTCTTGAAAAGAAGTGGTTGAGCCACCGTTTTCAAAATTATTTAAGTAATGTAATGTCTTTGGAACCCGTCTACCTCTTAATAGACGAGCTATCTGGGGGACATAATCAAATCAGGGGACATAATCAAATGTATTCATTTCTGAAAACGTCTATAATGAACACTCGGCCTTGCCGAAATATGAAATATATCAAAATCATACTAATAATGGGCAAGATTATAGGGTTATATTAAATAATACATAATTAAGTATGGTGTGAATTGATAATGGGATGCATAAAATATACGTTATTGCAGAAATTCTTTCAAAAATCTGCGATACAGAAGAAATATTTGTTTGCTACTAACAGTTTGAAAATTGTCAGAAAATTTACCAGTATCTTTGACAAAATTTTAATTGCAATGCCCTGTGATAGATAACTGAAAAACTAATACGTATAGAAAAATAATGCTTGTTGGGTAGAAGTTAAATAAAAGTGGTCTTCTGGTATTTGACGAAGTGACCAAAATTTGAATAATTTTTTTTTTCTGCAATTGGGGAATTGAATTAAATGTTTTAGCTTAAAGGAGTTCAAAATTCTTTGTTTGCCTTGTATAATTCAGTAAAGTGATATTTGAAGAAAACCGATACAAATTCACACGACAAGTGAAAATGTATATTTCTCACTGGTTGGACAAAACGTCCTAACTTAAATTTATGTTTCAAACTTATGTAGATATAGGATAGAGCTAGTGACAGTATAAAAAGAGTCCGGTTGTCAGGAGTTCCTTTTGTTGTCTATGTTTGTCTTTTGTCTTATTTGTGTTTTTTCATGTGTAGTTCACTGGCAGATTGTGGCATGTGATAGTATTTTTCAGCCAATGTAGATGTTTCATGTTATCTACTGTTTTATATTCATATCATCGTTTGAACATTTACCAAGACGGTTATCAAAGATTTTTTTTCAATGCCCTGCTTAAAAATGGCTTATAAAGGTGGAAATTATTCAAATGGTTTTGTTGCTAGAAAGAATAAAAAAGTACACGGTAATCTAAAGTATCAGAAAATATTTCAAAATCTGTAATTTTATATCAAACAGCAAAATACCGAAGTTACTGAATTGATACATCATTTTTCTTGAAATGGCAATATCGCAGAACATTGACTAAGAGTACATGTAACTTCGGTATATTGTTATTTATAATCTGATTCATACACTAAACCAATCATTTCTATGTGATCATATAACAATTCAGTTTTATTTTATTCAGGTAATACGACTATATTGAGGTACAATGTGTTCATTATTTTGTTAAATATACATTTACATATTTTTCCTTACTATTTATCAACCAGAACCATATTTCTTCAAAGATTGTGATAAACTGGCTGTTGCAATGATATCTAGTTTCACTTATTATATAATAACTGGAAAAAAATATGATGATGGCGTACGTCTGATAACCCACTTCCGGGTCTTTTCGCCTTTCAGTCAAAAAGTTCCTAAAGAATATCAATTTGAATATAGGATGTCTTAAATCATAGATAGTACATGTATGTTTTTTCATGGTCAATTCACCTTAAAAAGACAAATAAAAGCTGAAAGCATATAATTATGAAAACAAGTGTCATATTTGAATACATACTCTGATTATTGTGTTGACATCGCAGCGAAAAGGCACTGGTGATAGTTGGGCAATATTTGTCATCTAAATTGTAAATTTTCACAAAACTAGACAAATGAAAATATTAAATGCATTTCGGAGGTCACTATGGCATCATGCAAATCACAATTCTCTGAAAGTGTCATCAAATTTCATTTGTTGGTTTAGGAAAAGAGTTGACCTAAACCACCATGTAATAAGATTCTCTAAAAGTTTCATCGAATTCAATTCATTGGTTTGGGAGGAGTTCAAGATATCATCTAGTAACTTCCTCATAAAAATTCATTGCTTAGTCCATGAATGGCTGTGGAAAACCCCCAAAATGGACCACATCAGATTTTAAGATAGGAAATATACAATGGTATTCGCTGAGAGTTTCATCAAATTCCTTTCATTTGTTTAGGAGGAATTGTATATACAAAGGTCGAACGAACAGAAATCGGGGGTATGATTAGGAAACAAAAGAAACTTTATCAACTGATACATAAACATTTATTTCGCTCAAAAACCAAAATTATTTATTTACCTGTATTGAATAATTCTCCAATTTTAGGAAAAAAACTTTTTTCTCCAAAATAACATAGTTTCTGTTTTGACTCTCTATGGGATGATATCTTCCTTTTCAAGGACCCAAAACTTTGGGTTCACAGATCGAGGAGAGGGAATATCAAAAGGGGGTCTTGGAGAACCGTCCAAAAATGTAATCTTTGTCACTTAGACTAAATCAATTTTGGTTACACGATAATGACTACGGCGATTTAATAGCCTATATAGTGTTAGCAAAGTTAAAGTAGCCAAGATTTAGCTCATTGGATTGGACAAAACATTCTTTTTCAAATTAAATTTTTCCAAGATAAAAAAACTCGGTTAGGCAAAGATGTTTCAAAAATTCTGTGGGCTAATGATTTTTTTTTCCTTTTTCTTAATTTTTTTTTATTTATGGTCGTTTTATTTTTATGCTGCATTTTCACGATAAATTTTAAAAGTAAATTGTAATTGCTGTGTTTTGCTCTCTCATGCAAATCACTGTGACAGTCGTAAATAATATTCAAATAATTTTTCGAGCCTTCGGGAGTTTGTTCTGAGTATCCTCTTTTATATGTTGTAATTATATTCCTTCCAAACGTGTGATTTTCATTTACACTTGAGATACATAAGTTGTAGATATCTGTGGCACTTAAATAAGCCACCAAAAAAAGATTGCAATGGCAAAACAAGATCAAAACCTTCTCATAGTAAATATTTTCTGTATTTTGTCTTTTTGAATAACTAAATACCGAACAACAACCAGGGCACCTCAGTAAATCAAAAACTCCACTATAAAGCAGCTATAAAAAGAAGTACAAAAGATAGTTCAACGAGTTTTGATTTTTTTTTCTTTTGAATATTTATACATTTTTTTTTTACTGTCAACCATTTCAGATTTAGAAGTGACTTGTCAATACAAAAATGTAAGATTTGATATTAACAACAAACAACATTATAAATCCAAATCCCCATACCCTCTGTTGAGGCATTTTAAGGATATTATTAACTGTGATGTTTTGACCTGACACATGTAATGGAAACAGATGATATATTTTCTTAATTAAAAGTAAAAATTTGGTCACAATAATAAAAACAAGAGGCTCTCAATGGCCTGTATCGCTCACTTGGGTCCTTTGCAGCGCTATAATTCCCAATTGATGGTTAATTTTGGTGGTGTACATAAATATCAGAAACTTTTTATAAAATTTAATAAAAAAAGTCCAAGCATTTTTAGAGAAGATTTGTGTATGCAGTTTCCAAGCTTAAGGGGCCTATGTTAATCTACGTTCCCTACTGGTGGTTATTTACATGTAACATAAAACTTTGAAGTCACCCAAGGACTGTCATATCAAAATTCTGCTGAAATTGTTCAAGCAGTTTCAGAGGAGAAGATCTTTTTATGCATTTTCCATTGGGTCCAATGTAAAAATTTAGGTCAGAAGACGGATCAGCACCAAAGTAACAAACTTTGTCAAAATCTCATAAGTTTCATTTATGCAATGTTTAAATTGAATCAGTGTTTTTTTATTATATCTTTTTATGCATTTCCCCTGAGGGTCCAATTCATCGCTGGCGGTCATGTTGGATGATGGATCAGCACCGAAGTGGTAACTCTTGGTCAGCTTCTCATAAACATAATTTATGCAAAGTTTGGTTTAAATCTATTCAGCAGTTCTGTAGAAGATCTTTTGTTTAATTAAGTTCACAGCCGGTGACACTTGGTCAGTACTTGGCAGGCATCATTAATGTCATATTTGATTTAATTCCATTCAGCAGTTCTCTAGAAGAATGTTGTCGGTCAAGTAAGATGACAGATCAGCACCTAAGTAAAAATACTTAGTTAGCACCTCATTAGTATCATTAATGCCAAGTATGGTTCAAAGCAATTCAGTTGTTCTCGAAAAGAAGTTCTTTGTATGCATTTTTCCATTGGGTCCAATGTAAAAATTTAGTTCCCCGATGGCAACACTTGGTCAGCACCTCATAAGCATCATTCCTGCCAAGTTTGGTTAAAATCCATTCATTTGTTGTAAACGAAAAGTTCTTTGTATGCATTTTTCCATAGGGTCGAATGTTAAAATGTACTTCCATGCTGGCGGCCATGTTGGATGACTGATCGGGAACAAAGGAACAGCACTTGGTCAGCACTTCATAAACATCAATTATTCCAACTTGGTTCAAATCAATTCAGTGGTTCTCAAAAAGAAGTTCTTTGTATGCATTTTCCCATTGGGTCCAATGTTAAGATAAAGGTTCCCCGCTGGCGGCCATGCTGAATGACAGATCGGCACCAAAGTAGCAACACTTGGTCAGCACCTCATAAGCATCATTCATGGCAAGTTTGGTTCAAATCCATTCATTTGTTCTAAAGAAGAAGTTCTTTGTATGCATTTTCCCATAGGGTCAAATGTTTAAATTAAGTTCCCCTCTGGTAGCCATGTTGGATGAAAGATCGGAACCAAGGTAAAAACACTTGGCCAGCACCTCATAAGCATCATTCATGCCAAGTTTGGATCAAATCCATTCAGTGGTTCCCAAGTACAAGTTCTTTGTATGCATATTCCCATAGGGTCCAATGTTAAAATTAATTAAAATTCCAATGTTAAGATCCCCGCTGCCGGCCATGTTGGATGACAGATCATCACCAAAGTAACATCACCTTGTCAGCACTCCCTAAGCATCATTCATGCCAAGTTTAGTTCAAATGAGTTATTTGCCAAAAACTAAAATTTCTATTATCTATTTTTAAAGTAATGGCAGTCATGTTGTTTGACCTAAGAAACAGCAAATTAATATAAATTTACCCTAGTGATGATTCAGCTGAAGTTTGGTTACATTTGACCCAGTGATTCCAGAGGAGAAGATTTTTGAAAGTGAGCTAACGACGGGCGGACGGACGCCAAGTGAGGGCAATAGCTCAACCTGTCAAAGCCAGGTGAGCTAAATACTTGCCTTGCAAATCAGAAACTCATTTTTTTATTAACATTATAAGTCTGTGGAAAAAATACTTAATTTTGTGCACTTTAAAATGATTGTCATCTAGTATCAAAGCATGCATAAAAAACAAGTAGCTAATAAGTTTATGACTGAAATAAATAAAAAAAAGTAGAAGGAGAAAATGAAAGGAACGAATCAGTATAAACCACAACGTCAATATCATATAGCGGCTTATCTAAACAGGTTTTTTTGGATGGACTAAAATCATGGAAAAAATTCCGCAAAACTTGTATCCATTCTTACTCCCAAGTATTGCAATTTCTGACGCTACAGTTTCCTTTTTATCACATTCTTGTTTTACAAAAATTCCGATTAACATTCGGTTCAAAACATCACCAGGAGTACTTAGATAATAATAATTTTCCGCGTTTCGTAGTACAAAGGCAAATTATAGTACTAACGGTTCGTACATGTATTTAACGTCTGATATTATACGTTTATCTATCAAGTGTGTTTCGATAAATGCAGGAATATTTATTCATGTAAATCCATCTTCTGGCCACCTTCAATGCATTAAACATGGACACCAATTTGGACAGCCATGTTAGGGCATCCATTTTTCGCGAAGTAAAAGTGCCGTATCGTTTTTCAACAAAGACTTACTCAACAAAATTACAACTCTAAAGGATAACAGACTCGCTTCATTTCAGACAATCATTCAGAAAACACAACAGGAGATATCTCAGACACAGATGACAAAAATTGAAGATACAAGGCGGATATTTATACTTTCAAGCGTAAGAAAAAAAAACAGAACAAACATTAGTTGAAAGTTCTGTAAGAGCTAAATGAGGCCAAATCATGCTTGGGAGTCTCGCAACTCAGGTACGACGCCGTAAAGTTTGCTAGTGGACTCTTTTCAGTTTGGTTGGAAAGTTGAAAATGCATATGTTGCTTACCCTTTTAGCTGTCAATTCGGACGATGAGAAGAAAATGTTGAGGGCGCATACAAGGGCCGAGAGTGAAAAGCAAAGCGGGAATGATTAGAAAGGCAAACGCAGAGGAACGCCATATTCTAGAAGCCATTCAATAGAAAAAGATGATAAAGCAGTTAAGCCTGGAAGGTGTTTTCCGTTTGGAAAAAAGGGACACTGGGCCGACTCTTGTCCAGAGCAGATATATTAGATAAGTATTTTCGACAATATTTTAACTATTTCAAATTAAGAATGTGAGAATAAATTGTCAGACTTAATTTTTAATGATGACTTGTGAAGAGTATTAAACAGATCAAAAACAAAAAAGAAATGCAAAAAGAAAAGTGTATTGAAACGCCTACAAACATTTATTCA